>JACXGM010005728.1:13229-28708 GCA_016801145.1 Umbra pygmaea
GAGAGAGAGAGAGAGAGAGAGAGAGAGAGAGAGAGAGAGAGAGAGAGAGAGAGAGAGAGAGAGAGAGAGAGAGAGAGAGAGAGAGAGAGAGAGGGAGGCGTTACTCGCACCACGTTCATTCCCTGTAGTCAGAGATGCATTAGTGTTGAGGTAAAGGTCAGGGTCAGCTCAAGATCTATCACACACCAACACACACACGCACGCACACAAACACAGCAACCAACAAACTTGCATGTCCTCAATCATACACCTACACATTGTGATATAACATGTAACCAGCAGGCTGTTCAAATAACTTGCTGGACATAAAACTAAATTGTAAGAGTTCATATCCAGACATGGTTCTAAATGTGATCTATATGGTATTTTTCTCTGAGTTAGATGAAGATTTCATGACTGCAACCCTTGGCACATAAATTTGTTATGTTTGATATGAATATTCATGTTTGCATAAGAACAGTGTCTATATTTATATTTTGTTCCACTCTATTGTGCCAAAATATGTTTATTTTGTTTATGTTATTAAATATACAATATTCAATACCATGATGTCCTGTCTAACTGTCCTGAAATGGGTTTTTTTAAATATGAATTGCAGGAGTAGTGGTTTTCTGTGCAGTAGGCCCTGGCAATAGATAAATGGGATCCTTATAAACTAAACTAAATAAATGGATCTCCATATAAATGGAATTAATAGAAAGGCCATTGAACTGTTTGGCGTGGTCATTTGCTTAGTACACAACCAAATGGTGATTGTTGTTAGTTGTCATGGTGAACTGAGGGAACTATTTTGTAAAACCAAAATATGTGAAATATGAACGTATTAATCTAAATAGCATAGATTTTGCTAGGGTGGAGGCCGGAGATGGTGGACGGGCGTATAAATCTGCGACTTTCATGCCAGTGTTTGTGAGTTCAAATCCAGATGGACTGTTTGTGTGTGTTTTGTTCTACATTGCTGCGTGATGCAGACAGGCGATTGTCTGTTTTTTTGTAATGTTAACCCTAACCTTAATCCTAACCTTAACCTGAGTAATGTCATGTCAAAACCTCAACCATTATAACCTCATTCCTAACCTTAACCGTTAGTAACATCCTGCCTACCCTTAACCGTTAGTAACGTCATGCCTGACCTTAACCTCTAGTAACCCCATGCCTAACCTTAACCGTTAGTATTCTCATGCCTAACCTTAACTGTGAATGTTGCAATATAATTTTGAATGCTATGGAATGTATGGAATGTTCTTGCATGAATCCGCTAAACAAATGTGTATGGGCAACGTAATAGAAGTACGGATATAGACTAATAGCAAAACGTGCAGCTGAAATGTAAAAAAAACTAAATATGTTGGCATATAATGTAATTCATGTTTTCAAAATAGTTTCATGAGAACGTATTTTGGGAGAAATTCTGAGATGTACGGTTGCGGTGACAACATGCGTCAGTGGTGCCGTAAAGTATGTCGTACTTACTAGTTTAAGTTAGAGAGTATTGTAAAATTACAATTTATTTCATATATTTTGTTGACTTACCAATAGAATTATGAAGCAATTGAATCCAACACTCTCCAATTTTGCTTCACCAACAAGGCAGGACACTAATGAGTCAACTTGCCGCAAAACAGTTCAATGCAGAAGTAGCCCACTAGATCTTTGAAGTAGGCCACTAGATCTTTGAAGTAGGCCACTAGATCTTTGAAGTAGGCCACTAGATCTTTGAAGTAGGCCACTAGATCTTTGAAGTAGGCCACTAGATCTTTGAAGTAGGCCACTAGATCTTTGCAATGGAATGGTACACATACAAATGGCTGCCGCGCTGACCGTTCTGCTACATTGATTTGAATTGAAATGGCCATTCTACTGTATATTTATTCTATTACCATGTCTATGTGCAGCCCGCTTCCTGTGTGTGATTATACACCGGCCCAACCGCACCTCCCAAAATACTTTTTGGAAAAGTTTATGGAAATGTGCCTACTCATTTTCAACAACACTTTAGTTCATTTCTAATCTAATAACAATGCTATATATCTCAAATACAGATGTGTTTAATTAAGGTTTTTTGGCACATGCAGAGTTGCTCATAGTTGTGTAGAAAATGCATTCAAGGCACCAGCTTCAGTGTAGCTTAGTAGGCAGAGCGGCTGTCAATCTATCCAAAGGTAGTGAGGTCGTCTCCCCATTGAGGTTATACTTTATGGAAATGTATTTACCCAGTAAAAGCATAGTTGTTGTTTATTTTGAATCTAAAAAACTATTCTGTATATCTCAAGAATATGTAAATGCATATCCCAAGAATCTTAGAGACTAAATGTTTACACGGCTGCTGTGGAGATTTATCATTATGGCTGAATGCAGTGATGGTTTTTGTTATATTATGCTATTACATTTAGATGTGTAATGTAGCACATTTTGACAAAAATTGGGATGATGTGTCGTACGCTGGAGAGCTTGCATTTTCTAAATTGCATTGATTGTCACGAGCAAAGACTTACTGTATAAATCCATCAACACATACAGTATGCTTGCATGTTTGTACATGGAATGTTTCGTACCAATTAACTGTGCACAATGATCAGCACACAATTGTCTTTATGTCCAAAGTTTGAGAGCTCAAATCCAGGTAGAGCCATAGAGACAAGGCTGAACTTTCGGTTTGTCTTTTTTGCAAACTCATTCGAAAAACACTGTAGATTACTACAAAATACTCTGTATAACTGAAGGAGCTCTAAATGCATTTCCCCAAGAAAAAATGCAGGGGACAATATGTTAAATGATGCATTTAAATTTTATTTCAAATGATGTATTCAAACATTTCCCTTGTTCCTCTACATTTACATGTTCTCTACTAATGACACCTTAACAGGGTGGGCAGGATGGACAATTTTAACTTTAATGTATCGACATTCTTTGCCAACTCAGTATTTGTATTTTTAACAATGTTCTCAAATATAATGTAGTTTAAGGCCTAACGGAAAGTGCTGACCTCTGTGACATAGGATGAATGTGCTCCACAGATACACGTTTTAAGTTGCTTCAAGATCTAGCTCACCCAGTTCAACATAGCAAGCCCTGTAGCATATTTGTAAATAGAGTGCTGGTTCAGAACTGCAACCTTCTGAACACATTGGCATCTGAAAAGCACTGCTTTACCCTGCGACGGGGTTGTAGATGACATAGGTGATAAAAAATAGCCCAGTCTGCAAAATGGCTCCTAGTTCTTTTGAAGAGAGGACAAGACAGTGCTTTTTCTCTTTTGAAAACACATGTATTCATTAAGAACAACAAGTGATATGCATACTGTAACACCATGACATCCAGTTAATATATGCTATGACTATCTCCTACAGCTGTCAAACAATGTCCCGATAATCCAAAGTAGGCAATGACCAGAGTCACCTTGCCAGTGACTTGACTGGACCGGTATCCTACGGGATTCAATATATTCTTACCCCCACGGACTGCATTCAGTAGTCACCGGCACCACAACCGACGCTATTGCCAGGCTCTGAATCCCTCGGTGCTCACCCTCTGCGCAAGTCTCCTCTTCCACCACCTCCACTGGACGTGAACCGGCGATGTACACCGGGAGCAATGGTGGTAACTTCATATGCTTGAATCTCTTTGGTCCCATCATCATGGTCAGCCTAATGTGTCTCACCAAGCGGGCATTCGACCTGTCTCGAAAAGGTCCGTTGCAGTCTGTTACACACAGCAGTCTTTAAGAAGGGGCGGTTGTTGGTGTCCTTGGTCTAGACTGTGTGGTTTAAAATAACACAGTGTTCCCGGCAACGGTAGACCAGTACAGAGTACAGGGACAGAGAGATAGGGCTTTATGTTTGGCCTACACACTAAATAATTACTGTAGGCCTACTGCCCAAACAAGCAAAGACGCAGACTGTCCGACGTCTGCTTCGCTACAGTGCCATGCGCTATCCTGCCCAAGACGCCCCGAGAAAAAGAACGGACTCTATCCTTTACCCTCTTCCTGTCAGACCCGCACACATAAGAGTAGACGTACACGCACGTACACACACATGCTCTACATCTATCATAACACTCACACCAAAGCACCCTCGTCAGTCCCAGTTCGTGCGTCCCCGGTGGGTTGAATGTACGCTTGACAGATGACATTTGGCCAATGGCCACAACAGTATGACCCGAGACATGAAGGAAACTTTCTCTCTCTCTCTCTCTCTCTCTCTCTCTCTCTCTCTCTCTCTCTCTCTCTCCCCCACCTCTCTGTCATAGGAGTTCACACGATTACGCGCCATTTCTCTTAAAGAGAGATAGAGAGAAAGAGGTAAGTCGATAACAAATTGACTGGATAACGGTAGATAGAAATTAAAGCTCAATAACACGGTTAGAGTTGGTTGTAGTTTGTGTTTAACTGAACGTGAACGATTTAGATGCCCATAAATACCAGGCATCCACACTGCAATGCATAAAACAAGTCTTTCTCCCTTACCCTCTCTCTCGAACACACAAGACACACAGACGCGAGAAATATGCCTAACCTGTAGGCTGCTGTCTGATAAACTTAGAACAATAATGAATGCACTATTAAATTTAGGCAACAGCTTATACAAAAGCAACAAAAAATACTATTTGTAAGGGGATGTTAAATCAGTTTAAAGAATGGGATAACTGCTAGTGTAATCTCTCACACACACACGCCTTCTCTCCCACACGCACACACATTCACACCATTGTATCATTTAGATGTCTCCAGCGGGTGAAACCCGGTGATCTCTTACTTGTCCCATGTGCACCAATTACAACAGGTGCAACGAGCTGGCGGCTGGTGCACGACCAAAAGGAACAGAGTGACCGTGCATGAATCACCCCCACCGTCACTGTGTTAACGGCAGTACATATTCATATCCATAACTAATGGGCGGCGATGAACGAACCAAAATGTAAGTGCATACCTGTTACAACGGTGATCCAGTCAATGATGATGAAATGTTTCCTTATTGGGTTTGGAGGGGGCTAACACTTTGAAAAAATGAAGAATCTGTTTACACTCATATCACATTTCAAGCTACGTTCTTGAAAACGCTTGGCCAAAAAACATGAAATTATCTTCAAAAATATTTTTTCATTCAAGATTCCCAGGGGTGACAAATGTTACTGATCCCATTCTCAAACAGAGTTTCACTGCCTTTGTCAAAACCCACAATATCCTATACGGCAGACAGGTCCACATGCGTATGTATTATTATCCTCCGTCAGCATCTGTAGCTTATTTGAATTGGTTCACTTCTCCGTCTCTAATTTCAAATAACACCAGAGATCTCAGGGAGTTGGGTGGTGTTGGTAAGCGGGGTTGTAATCTTCCGAGCATCCACCCAATGATTCACTCCCGCGGCAGACGGACAGACACCTCCCTGCGCAGCCCACGGGTCTGGAGCGCCCGCGATGTATGTCCCGTCTGTTTCAGTATATTTTGCCGTTCAAATACTTCTCCAATCACAACCACGAATTCACGTGGGAGGATGTCTCTTTTAAAACCTTTACCCTAAATCGATCAAACAGCAAGAAGCGGCGAATACGGGAGAAAGGGATCTCCCGTTATGCTGGGTCCATTGATCTCCTCCGGGTGACAACGTTAACCCATTTAATGGTTTGGATCAGGTGAGGGAGGGGCGTCGTGGCTGCAGAGGTGTAGGTGAGCCAGTGATGCCGATCTGTGCAGTGGGCGCTGTCTTTAGCGCACTGTGATTTATATGCTATAGCAGATGTGTGTGTGTGTTTTGTGATCAAACAATAATCACAATATATAGTGTTACACTCAATCATTGTAAAGCCAAAGATAAATCCAAAAATTGTTTTACGATAGATGTATCGATGGTGCTTGGACAAAATAGTATCAATCCCTTCAGGTAATAAAGAATACCATCTTCCTGTCAATAAGGAATGCAGTGTAGAGTACTTAGCTCTAGGGACCCTAATTCCGATCTCTGGGCAAAACTAGTAGCTACATTTGCAATCAAAATTATTCAACCCCTATTGCAAATCAGGTTTACTGTAAAAATGCACAGGCTTTTAGTTGTTTGCAATGAACAAATCAAACAAAAGCAATTGAAAAAGCTTAACACAACAAAACAACAAATGCATCAAGTGGTTTCCCCGAACCAAACTGAAAATGCAACTCATAATGACTTCACCAGTCTCAAAATTATTCAACACCTTGAATAGAGTACCTTACAACAGCAGAAATGTGCAAAAAATATGTTGTCTCAAGCACACCTGATGCAACTATTAAATAACTTCATTAGTTGCACCAGGTGTGCTTGAGTTGGATCACATGAAATACCTGAACTGGCCAGGGGTTTGTTGAGTGTCATGTTGGACTGCATGTGAGAAGTCAGAAGAATGGTCCAAAACATTAAGAGAAGAGATCATCACCCTTCACAAACAAGGAACAGGATACAAAAAGATAGTGAATGCACTGAATGTTCCCAGAGACACATGTTGGAAGCATAGTTTGCAAGTTCAAAGTTGAGGGAACGGTGGTTACACTCCATGGATGTGGCAGATAAGGCAGTTGCAGCATGCAAAACCAAGAATATTACTGAACTGGAGGCCATTGCTCATGAGGAAGGGGCTAAGATTCCTCAGGAACACTGCCAGAGGTTGGTATCTAGCTATCCACCTCGCTTGCAGCAAGTCATAACAGCAAAAGTGTGCTCTACTAAGTACTAAATATAATACTAAGTCATTATCAGTTGCATTTGCAGTTGCATTTGAGGAAACCACTTAAGCATTCATTGTGTTGAATTGTAAAATAACTTTGATTGCAATGGTACATTGCCCAAATCTAGGGTGCCTTTTAGAAATCACCCCTAGTGTATGAATTCTACATGCTTACTGGCTGAAATCTGTGGTTAATGGAATTAAGCAAGAGTGGGAGTGGTAAATTGCAAATATACCACAGCTATTAGCTATTCTTAGTACACAGTGCTTAAAATATTTAGGCAGTGAACTAGTTTTGCATGACATCACATAACCTTTGACTGTTTTAATTGCACTGGTTACTGGGTTATAGTAGCAATACAGGCAACACTTGGATTTTTGGCATTTTGCCAAAACAGCACAGCTACAGTTAGTGCTTAGTGGGTAACCTACAATGCCATTTGTCTAGGAACAGCCCTTTGCCATGGTATATTAGCCCTTGTGTATATCACTATTCTGATTGCATTGGCAAACATTTTATAATAGCAATAATGCAACTCTTGATTTTCGTGGATATTGCCAATATATCACAGCTAAGTGCTGTGTGCAGGCACACTGTCCGTGAATCCCGAACCAAACCCTATGCCCTACCTCCTCGCTTGGAGGGCCTTCTGTGGTCACAGGTTGATAACAAAACTCTGATGGTGACTTCCACCAGGGTGGCTAGGGGTTTAGTTAACACATCAACTTTGGGACATACTCCTGACAAGAGACCAGTGAGATGTTTTCTTAAATCAATCTCATTGAAAACCTCTGGATTGTGATCAAGAGGAAGATGGATGGTCACAAGCCATCAAACAAAGTTGAGGTGCTTGAATCTTTGTGCCAGGAGTGGCATAAAGTCACTTTATAATAATGTGAATGACTGTTGGAAATCATGCCAAGATGCATTAAATCCAATTATTATTATTATTAAATTATAATTATTCCTATTTCTGAAGTCAACACATTATAATTTTTTAGTTTAAAAATGAATTTGAACTTATTTTCCTTGCATTATTCAAGGTCTGACAATACTGCTTCTTTTTTGTTATTTTGACCAGTTGACACTTTCTTCAAATGAATGCTCTGAAATACTATATTTACACTTGAAAATTGAGAGAAATTTTCTCAGTTGTCATTTTACCAAAACACTATCCATAGTAAAAGCAGAGACACTGATGATTTAGCAGTTTTTACTTATTTTTTTTCCAAAGTTGTATATATACTGTAGTATACTGTTTGTGTACTGTTCATTCACACATTTTTTTAATTTAGCGGAGACTGATCTTAATTGATGTATTGTTAGGATTCTGTTTATGACAAACCAAACTTGAATAGATTATGGCAGCTGTAAACAAATAATCTAATCTAGTCTCTCTTTCAGTCCCCTCCTTATGGATAAGTCCTAAAATACCCACTCTTCCCTATTTAGACCAGAGCCTTGTGGGCTATGTAAAGTAAATAATAGAGTGCCAGTGGGGAAGCCTAGCCATCTCCCTCAATGGAACACTTTATAATTAAAAGTTGGTTACCTTAAACTTAACAACTCAGCATTTCATCCCAGTCTACATACTGTAGGGGTTAATACTCAGTTCCGCTGTGTAAGGGGACCTCAGTGGATCTTTCGGATGGTGATGTTGTATACAATCACAAATGGCACCCTGTTCCCCACGTAGGATACTCCTTTTGAAATGGGCCCTAGTTCAAAATGTGCACTCTGTAGGAAACAGGGCAGCATTTGAGATGCATGCATGCTAATTTGCTTTATATTGAGGAGATGTAGATAGAGACATCAAAGGCACGGGAAATACATTGTGATGCGAAATTTGGGAGCTTTGAACTTTTCATCTTGGCTTTGTTCCAAATCGCGACCTAAACATGGTGAAAGTGGGGCACTAGAGACAAAATAGGGTGTCATTTTGGGTGCACAATATTTCTCCTTTCCATTTGTCTGCAGGCAATGACTGTGTATGAGTTGTGTGCTTTACATAAAACAGTGTATCAACGACAACAGACATAGACATTCATCTTTGAGTATGGGTGATGCGGAGGGTAACTAACAATGGGACCAGTCAAAATGAGAATAGGAGATAGATGGAGCAAAGCGATGCAAGAACAACTCATTTTCATGTCTGTATTTTTTACAAGACCCGATTTGAGCATGTGATGAATACTGTAGTGTAGCCAATGTGAATGTTGCCACCAAAAATGTTTTAAAAGCTGTCCATTGTCCTAAGCAGTTATAAACTATTAATCTACTTTTGATTCTTCATTGATTTTTGGGCAAATGTGCTTCTAAAGACAGAGCCAAGGTCAGTGTTACAACATACAAAGATTTATAAACAGATGATTTGAGATTTTGGCAATAAGGTCTTTTATGTACTTCCCCAAATGACAACCATTTTGATGGGTCTGAAGAAAGTTGCTGTCACAGGAACTGTGGTGTGGAGGAAGGGATACCAGACAGGTAGATGGTTTGCAGTTTAATGAAAATACTTGATAGTTGCAGGTGACACTGAAGGTGAGTCACACAACAATAATATGTATTTATAAAGTTGAATACTTATGCTCTCATAATGGCATAGACACTGAAGCTAAACATACATACAGAGCGTACGCATAAGACTCAAAAACAACTGCACTCTTTTCACAACTAACAGGAAAATAACAAAGCTATGTCAACAGCGGCTTCTAGTTACTAAGGGCAACTGTGACACCCAAAACAACAAACATCTAGCTGTTCCTCATCGTGACATGGACTAATTGACATAAGCATATACACTGTGTACATAGTTTTAACCTTCACAGGACGAAATAATACAACACAACACCTTAACGTAGCGCATCACGGACATCGTACTCTGAACATACATAGGTTAAAACCTCCACAGGACTTAAACTCATGAATATATTACACAGTATACAGCAGCAGTGTAGTCCAGGCACATGAATGAATCCAGTAGACGTACAGTATGTCACAGACCTCTCACATTTGCAGCAGTAGAACACTCACATAACAATAAATCAATAACCCACGTCACACCCCTGAAACACCAGAGCTTAAACAGGACTCTAAATAGACCACAGCTGAAAGCAATCAGCAATCAGATATAACAAGTACTTGACTATACTAGACTGAGACCTATCCATAGCTTCTGGAGTTCAGGGGGGTGGCGCCACAGCTCCATAGTACAAAACACTCATACCTAAACTCAACTTAAAGCAACAGTACATCAAACATAAAACAACAGTGCATAATGAAACGTAGAAATAAAATATCTACATATGAGTCCAATGGGACAGCATTTCACAGTGGGACACTGTCACAGTTGCTAACTACCACTAGCTCAATGTTTATCAATGGTGTCAACTACCCTTTCAGACATTGCCCTTATGTCACAATTTAGCAAGTTGCTTGCAAAAGTTACACGCAAAAATACTTCTCACTTCCTTCATACTGGGCATAGAGACAAGGTTCTCCACCAGTTCATCCTATTCAAATTCCCAAATAAAAACAAAGAAACCTTGAAAGGTGCACATTTCTTGTGTCATGGACTACTTTCTAACTGTAGAGGTACATAATTTGTAAGGAGGAAATAACATTTTTTTCCTTTAAATCAATTTTATTAAAGTACAAAGATGATGGATTATAGTTGTCCTACATTAATATATTATCTTCATGAAATTTCCAGAGCAGTCTGTTTTTTTTAACAATTTCAACGTGACCATCCCACTGAAATTGTGAATCTTCTTCAAAAACACACATGTATCCCAGCTTGTCTAAAATTACCTCACGTGTGCTGGAGGTCAGTTGGGGAGGGGAATGCACCTCTCTCTGTTTTAATAGGCTAACATTTAGATTCTTCCAATCCAGTGATTTGTTTTCATGGTGGGACTTTTCAATTGGAAAAATATTTCAGTTGGATGACCATGGGATAGAAGTGCACCTTTACTAACGAGAGCAATGTCAGCACATGCCAAATAGTATTTCAGAGAACTTTCATCGCCTTGACTATTGTAGATGCTGTCCATGGTGCTAAACGCTGTGGGAGCTTTCAACAGCACTGATCACAATCGTACCTGTCCATGGTGCTGAATTTTAATGATGTACTACTTTCCGCTACATATTCCAGTCAGAAACCTCATTGCATTCATCAAATGAATGGTATTGAACAAAACAAATCTTAATCATTAATTGAATAATCTCTACCAAATTGACTGTTTTTAACAACATTGGTGTTAGCTCTATCTGGGTTCCTAGAGGTTGCATCACGGTCTTGTATGTGAACACTATGGTGTCTGAACACATGGCTCTGCAAAGGGTTATAGACTCTCAGCTGAACGTGTCATCAGGTACTCAATGCCCCACTGGAAGGCACCTAAAACACCAGGCGCCATGGGAAATCAAAGAAGATCATTGCTGATGCCTGCATCTGAGCCACAAACTATTCCAGTCTGCCAGGTTAAATAAATGGCGCAATACCGCTGCATTCTGTTTAAAACAATCAGGTTGCATAAAAGCTTTTTCCTACAGGACATCAGGCTGCTAAATATTTCACATTAAAAGTCATGGTAAAAGGTCACAACAGTCATATGGACAATCCACTGATATTCGATCACCACACAGTTTCATTATAATGTGTGACTGTCCGCTGTATGTTTCTATGGACACTAGCCTGCTGTAATTGATGCTAGATGTTTTGGTAATTTCTGTGAACTAGAAGTCTTTCAATTGCAAACTTCTTGTAGAGCAGAAACTTTGCTGTCCATGGTGCTGAATGTTATAGAGCTGCCAATAAAATGGAATATAGTGGGTACTGTCCATGGTGCTGAATGTTATAGTGCTGCCAATAAAATGGAATATAGTGGGTACTGTCCATGGTGCTGAATGTTATAGTACTGCCAATAAAATGGAATATAGTGGGTACTGTCCATTGTGCTGAATGTTATAGTACTGCCAATAAAATGGAATATAGTGGGTACTGTTCATGGTGCTGAATGTTATAGTACTGCCAATAAAATGGAATGTAGTGGTTACTGTCCAGGGTGCTGAATGTTATTGTGCTGCCAATAAAATGGAATGTAGTGGGTACTGTCCATGGTGCTGAATGTTATAGTACTGCCAATAAAATGGAATATAGTGGGTACTGTCCATGGTGCTGAATGTTATAGTACTGCCAATAAAATGGAATATAGTGGGTACTGTTCATGGTGCTGAATGTTATAGTACTGCCAATAAAATGGAATGTAGTGGTTACTGTCCAGGGTGCTGAATGTTATTGTGCTGCCAATAAAATGGAATGTAGTGGTTACTGTCCAGGGTGGTGAATGTTATTGTGCTGCCAATAAAATGGAATGTAGTGGTTACTGTCCAGGGTGGTGAATGTTATTGTGCTGCCAATAAAATGGAATGTAGTGGGTTCTGTCCATTGTGCTGAATTGCATAAATCACTTCAAATTGGGATGTACAGTAAGTCTGCCTTACAAGCAGTGGGTCAGTATATTATTCCAATGATGTTACACTTTATTTTTTAAAGGCCTGATTTCCATTTGTCTGTGCTTCATACGCAAGCAAACTATCACCCAACTATCTGTTGATTAGCAACTTTTTTAAGGTTTAGGGGTTTGTTGAGAATAAGGTTAAGGGTGATGGTTAAAGTTTGGGTTACAATTAGGATATAGGGTAAGGTTAGGATAAAAGTTAACATTAAATAGTTTAGTCAAATGTTGCTGATAGTCTGTAGACAACCTGTAGGGCATGCAGTTACACATTTGGGACTCTCAAAATAAAGTGTAACCACCAATAACCACAATTAGAAGTTGGAGGATAAAGTGATGTAGGGGTTGAGCTGGAATTGTCCTTAAAACTGCTAGTTAAATTGGACTAGACAGGTTTGATTTCCAGTGTTACAAATGTTGTTGTCATGGTGAACGGACAGCACCTGTAACTACTCTCTATCCCTCTCTCATTTTCTCTCTCTCCTCTGAAGTGCTGATTGGCCTAGAGCATAATACCAAAGCATCTGTTACAAAACATAATGTGCATGTAAAAATGTATGCGTGTGTGTTTGTGTGCATGGTTTCTCCATTGACTCAGGCACTTTCCCAAGAATGATAAACAATTACCAAATGTGTTTTTTCTGATAACATGTTGCAGCTCGTAGTATCACAGACAAACAGTGGTAAAATGAGTTTGATTAATTAACTTGCAATGCATACAGTACACAGTTGAACTGGAATTGTTAGTGGACTTTAGAAAAAATTATGTTACAAGGAATCTTTCTGTGAACAGAAGTTGACCTAAACCCTACATGGTACAAAGTGAAAAATAGAAATTAGTATTTATTTTCATTTTTCAAATATATTGGGGAGTGATTTGTAAATGTACTATTAACTTGTATTTAAACAAAAAATGCATAAATCCAAGGTCTTTTATGTTTTACCAAATCAACTGCATAGTTTATAAGGTAAACATTTGATGCATGCAACACGTTCCAAACAAGTTGGGACAGGGGCAATTTAGGACAAACAGATGCATCAGTGAATAATCCAACACTTTGAGAACAACATTCTATAAAGACTAATCAGTGAGATTTTTGGCATTTCACCTTCTATAGTGCACAATATAATTCAGAGAGTCAAGGAATCCCATCAAATCTGGGTGCGTAAAGGGCACGGCTGAACACCACTTTTGAATGAGCATAATCTACGATCCTGTAATGGATGTCTGTAATGGATGACTCGGGCTCGGGAATCCTTTGGTATACCTTTGTCAGACAACAACATTCACAGCTGCATCCACAGATCCAAGTTAAGGCTTTACTATGCAAAGCAGAAGCCATTATAGAAGAAAAAAGTTATTAATTATTTAAGCCAACAGACATATAGGCTATAGATGTTGAACTGGTGTAGCTGTATGTTTATGCTTTGGTGCAGAGAGTTGAAAGACAAAGGAATTATAAATACATAATTGCCTGGACAAGACATCCAGTAAAGAATAAATAGACTGCTGAGATGTCAGCCAAGAACAAAGGGGAACTGACACATGGGTAGGCCAAGGAACAGGCCATAGCAACCTTTTGTTTACTAAGGAACTTGGGGGTAGTGAAGTGACGGATTGTCTCAAGTGCTGAGGGACTAGGGCAAAGAATTGGGCACACTGTCACACACATACATTTGGAAGAGACACACATACCTTTAATGTAATTGCCTACTTACACACATACAATACACCCCGCTTGGGAGATCTATATAAGGGGTAAGACCTACTATGTATGCCTGTGGCTCACACTTATGCCATTTTCCTGAGATTGTTTGACTGTTAAGCCTGCAAGCGTGTACATAAAGGAACAGAAAATCATTGGTCTCTCAGTGAGATTTGACACACCACTCAGCCGAACCTAAAGAACAGAGACCTAGAAATAAGGCTTTCTTTTTAACATACATCAAAACTGTCCAGAAGCACTGCTGACTTCTCTGAGCTCAGTCTCATCTGAGATGGACAGTAGCACAGTGAAATCATGTTTTGTGGTTCAACGAGTCAACATTTCTATTTTCTTTTTGACAAAACAGCCATCGTGTTCTATGGGCCAAAGAGGAAAAAGACCATCCAAGCTGTTTTCAGTGTCGGGTCCAAATCCCAGCATCTGTCATGGTATTAGGGTGTGTCCAGTGCCCATGGCATGGGTAACTTGCAAATCTGTGAGAGCACCATTAATGCCAAACCACATTCTGCCCAGATTACAAGCACATGGTTGCGTAAAACATAGCTTCCTGCATTCCTGACCTGTCTCCGATCGAGAATTAATATATTATATTAAGTTAACACTTTGTAGCGCCACCTTTTGCTGCGATTACAGCTGTAAGTCGCTTGGGGTATGTCTCTATCAGTTTTGCACATTGAGAGACTGAAATCTTTGCCCATTCCTCCTTGCAAAACAGCTCGAGCTCAGTGAGGTTGGATGGAGAGCCTTTGTGAACAGCAGTTTTCAGTTCTTTCCACAGATTCTCGATTGCATTCAGGTCTGGACTTTGACTTGGCCATTCTAACACCTAGACATGTTAATTTGTGAAACATTCCATTGTAGATTTTGTTTTGGATAATTGTCCTGTTGGAAGACAAATCTCCGTCCCAGTCTCCATCAGGATTTCTTCAAGAATGGTCCTGTATTTGGCTCCATCCATCTTTTCATCAATTTTAGCCATCTTCCCTGTCCCTGCTGAAGAGAAGCAGGCTCAAAGCATGATGCTGCCACCACCATGTTTGACAGTAGGGATGGTGTGTTCAGGGTGATGAGCTGTGTTGCTTTTACGCCAAACATAACGTTTTACATTGTTGCCAAAAAGTTCGATTTTGGTTTCATCTGACCAGAGCACCTTCTTCCACATGTTTGGTGTGTCTCCCAGGTGGCTTGTGGCAAACGTTAAACAACACTTTTTATGGATATCTTTCAGAAATGGCTTTCTTCTTGCCACTCTTCCATAAAGGCCAGATTTGTGCAGTATACGACTGATTGTTGTCCTATGGACAGACTCGCCCACATCAGCTGTAGATCTCTGCAGTTCATCCAGAGTGATCATGGGCCTCTTGGCTGCATCTCTGATCAGTCTTCTCCTTGTATTAGCTGAAAGTTTAGAGGGACGGCCGGGTCTTGGTAGATTTGCAGTGGTCTGATACTCTTTCCATTTCAATATTATCGATTGCACAGTGCTCCTTGGGATGTTTAAAGCTTGGGAAATCTTTCTGTATCCAAATCCGA
>JACXGM010005729.1:0-34406 GCA_016801145.1 Umbra pygmaea
AATGGTGCGCAACGAACAAAACCAATTGTTTTTTTGATTTGCACACGTTCCATTCACTCTGGTTCTGAGCGTAATACGAGCCCGTCCTCCCCAATTAAGATCCACCGACCGCGGCTGGTGTGTATATATATATATATATGTGTGTGTATATATCTATGTGTATACATGTATATATGTGTATATATGTATATATATATATATGTATATGTATATATATATATATATATATATGTATGTATGTATATATATATGTATATATATATGTATGTATGTATATGTATAAATATATATATGTATATATATATGTATATATATGTATGTATGTATAATATATATATATATATATATATATATATGATCATTTTAGCCATCTTTCCTGTCCCTGCTGAAGAGAAGCAGGCCCAAACCATGATGCTGCCACCACCATGTTTGACGGTGGGGAAGGTGTGTTCAGGGTGATGAGCTGTGTTGCTTTTACGCCAAACATAACGTTTTGCATTGTTGCCAAAAAGTTTGATTTTGGTTTCATCTGACCAGAGCACCTTCCACATGTTTGGTGTGTCTCCCAGGTGGTTTGTGGCAAACTTTAAATGACACTTTTTATGGATATCTTTCAGAAATGGCTTTCTTCTTGCCACTCTTCCATAAAGGCCAGATTTGTGCAGTATACGACTGATTGTTGTCCTATGGACAGACTTGCCCACCTCAGCTATAGATCTCTGCGGTTCATCCAGAGTGATCATGGGCCTCTTGGCTGCATCTCTGATCAGTCTTCTCCTTGTATGAGCTGAAAGTTTAGAGGGATGGCCGGGTCTTGGTAGATTTGCAGTGGTCTAATACTCCTTCCATTTCAATATTATCGCTTGGACAGTGCTCCTTGGGATGTTTAAAGCTTGGGAAATCTTTCTGTATCCAAATCCGTCTTTAAACTTCTCCACAACAGTATCTCAGACCTGCCTGGTGTGTTCCTTGTTCTTCATGATGCTCTCTGTGCTTTCAACGGACCTCTGAGACTTTCACAGAGCAGGTGCATTTATACGGAGACTTGATTACACACAGGTGGATTCTATTTATCATCATTAGTCATTTAGGTCAACATTGAATCATTCAGAGTTCCTCACTGAACATCTGGAGAGAGTTTGCTGCACTGAAAGTAAAGGGGCTGAATAATTTTGCTCGCCCAATTTGTTTTTTATTTGTTAAAAAGTTTGAAATATCCAATAAATTTTGTTCCACTTCATGATTGTGTCCCACCTGTTTTTGCTTCTTCACAAAAAATTACAGTTTTATATCTTTATGTTTGAAGCCTGAAATGTGGCAAAAGGTTGAAATGTTCAAGGGGGCCGAATACTTTCGCAAGGCAAAATGTCTCATCTGCAGATATCAGAAGAAATTAGATGGGGGCAAGGCGTGTTTGACCACCAGGTTAGGAAAACTCAATTTTCATAAAGATCCTTAAAAGTTTTAATACCATTTGTTTCCCAGAGAGTGAAAGGTCAAGGTCATTTTATTTGTATAGCGCATTTACAACAGCCACTAGGCTGACCAAAGTGCTTTACAGAAAAGTAGTTCATCTAAAAAGAAATTCATAAAAAATACCTATATCACAACACACAGTAACACAAGCATGAAGGCAGTATCAAACCTAGGCTAAAAATAAAAAGGTAAAATCAGCCAGAGATGAAGGTTAGTATGCTAAAGGAAACAGGTGGGTTTTTAATAAAGACTTAAAGACAGACAAGGTAGGGGCCATTCTAATCTGTAGGGGCATGGAGTTCCAGAGTCGCGGGCCTGCTGCCGCAAAAGCACGCTCACCTCTATGCTTGAGTCTAACGTGAGGGACTGCCAGCAAAGCCTGATCAAGAAATCTTAGGCATCGGGATGGAGTGTAAGGATGGACAAGTTCAGAGAGATAGACCAGGGCTAGGTTATGTAGAGATTTAAAAACAAGGAGTTACATTTTTAAATCTGTTCTCTGTCGAATTGGCAGCCAGTGTAAAGATTTGAGAATCGGAGTGATATTGTCATATCTCACATTTGTGGATGAGTCTGGCCGCAGCGTTTTGGAAAGCACTGTCGACCACAGATAGTGTAAATATGTGGTTGTTATTAATAGGGCCCAAAATGGATGTAGTGGAGAACTTAAAGTGGCGCTGAAACTGGTACCAGATTTTGAGTGTGGAAGGTACTACAGGGTTGTCTGAGAAACGTGAGGGAGATGTGGGGAAAGCGGCACATAGTAAAGCAGGGAGAGAGGAGGAGGAGCAGGAAAGACCTTCTAAGAGGCACCACGATGTAACGGGGTATATGCATTTGGTCAATGACAAAAAATCTCAATACTTTGTTATATACCCTTTGTTGGCAATGACAGAGGTCAAACATTTTCTGTGAGTCTTCACAAGGTTTTCACACACGGTTGCTGGTATTTTGGCCCATTCCTCCATGCAGATCTCCTCTAGAACAGTGATGTTTTGGGGCTGTCGCTGGGCAACACGGACTTTCAACTCCCTCCAAAGATTTTCTATGGGGTTGAGATCTGGTGACTGGCTAGGTCACTCCAGGACCTTGAAATGCTTCTTACGAATCCACTCCTTTGTTGCCGGGTGATGTGTTTGGGATCATTGTCATGCTGAAAGACCCAGTCACATTTCATATTCAATGCCCTTGCTGATGGAAGGAGCTTTTCACTCAAAATCTCACGATACATCGCTCCATTCATTATTTTCTTTACGTGGATCAGTCGTCCTGGTCACCTTGCAGAAAAAGAGGCCCAAATGCAGATGTTTCCACCCCCATGCTTCACAGTAGGTATGGTGTTCTTTGGATGCAACGCAGCATTCTTTCTCCTCCAAACACATTGAGTTTTTACCAAAATGTGCAGGATTTGAGTCCCTGGTGGTGTAGTGTGTTACTGATGGTAGTGTGTTACTGCAAAATGCTGCAAAAATCATAAACATGTAGACCAGATTAGTTTGACTAAAGACATCTTAATAACCCTGTACAGTTTTGGAACAAAATCCTATGAATAGATGAAACAAAGAAAGATTCAACAAGAATGATGGGAAGAAGTTATTTTACGAGAAGTGTATGGAGAAGAGAAGGAACTGCTCCTGAGCCGAAGCTTCACATCATCTGTGAAGCATGGTGGAAGTAGTATAATGGCATGGGAATGTATGACTGCCAATGGACCTGGTTCTCTTGTATTTATTGACATACTCACTGCTAACAAAAGCAACAGGATCATTTCTTAAGTTTTAAGGGCTATTATATTATTAAACATCACAATTGAATTAATATTAAATAATCTAAAATTTCTTTGAAATTGGTGGGCTATATATAAAATTGTTGTAATTCCCACACAGACCATCCAATGACTTTGACAAAACTCTTAAATTAAATAAGTCAACCATTAAAGCACCCTTAAAGCACATACAGAACCCAAATGATGGCAATTGTGTCACTGTCCAAATATTTTCAGATTTGACTGTTAAGCTTTGATGAAGGCCGTGTGGCCATTGGTAATCTGTAATAATTGTGATAAGAGCAAGAGCAGTGTGATGGTTTCTCTTTTCTTCAGAAGTGACACAGCAACACATTTTACCTGTGTCTGCCATGAGACACCACACTGCTAGCTAAACACATTGAGACTCATGGTTAATTTAGAAGCTACAGTAGATAGATGCAATGCAACACTGAGTAGTTGTAGCCAGACTGACTTGTCTTAACTGTATAGGAAGGTACAAGGGCGTGTCACTGGGAAAAACAATTACTTGTTTAGGAATAATTTCTTTATTAACTTTACTATTCTCAAGTATTCTCAAATCATGCATTACATGGAGTAATGTACTTCTTTTAGGTTACTGTATACTGATCATTTCAGCTAGAAACTGGCTCTGAGCATCCATGCTTATTGAGATATTTATAAATAAATATGTTTTTTATACCTTAGTTTAACCAGGAAAAATTCAATTGAGACTCACTCTCTTTTCCAAGGCAAAAGAGACTTAGAAAAGATGAAGGCAACAATAATTAACCATCAAACAATACATGGTTTAAAAACATTAAAAACAATACAGTACAACACCTGATCCAGTCTAAGGAAAGCAGTTACACCTCTCTTTAACTGCCTCTTTCTGTATAGGTTTAAATTAATTTAGTGGCAGTAACCTGTTCAGATGAAGCATTGATTGAAGACTATTCCATGACTGAAGCACTGTAAGAGAAGGCAGTCCTGCCTAGTACTGTAAATGATCTAGGAAAATTAGGTAATATCCATGCAGAGGACAGTATGACAACTGTTAGTGATATTGGAGTCCAAGATACACAGAGGGAGCTTACCCAACAGGGCTTTGTAGATGAAATGCATACAGGTGTAGCTTTCTGCGTGTGTACAGTCATGGTCAAAAGTTGAGAATGACACAAATACCAATTTTCACGAGGTCTGCTGCCTCAGTGTTGATGACGGAAATTTGCATATACTCCAGAAAGTCCCTCTTTGCCATGAAAATGAACTTAATCCCAAAAGAACACTTCTACTGCATTTCAGCCCTGCCACAAAAGGACCAGCTGCCATCATGTCAGTGATTGTCTCATTAACACAGGTAAGAGTGTTGATGAGGACAAGGCTGGAGATCACTCTGTCATGCTGATTGAGTTAGAATAACAGACGGGAAGCATGGAAAGGAGGGTGGTGCATGACAATTGTTTTTCCTCTGTCAACCATGGTTACCTGCAAGGAAACATGTGCAGTCATCTTTGTTTTGCACAAACAGGAAAGGATATTGCTGCTAATAAGATTGCACTTAAATCAACCATTTATTGGACCATCAAGAACTTCAAGGAGAGAGGTTCAATTGTTGTAAAGAAGGCATCAGGGCACCCAAGAAAGTACAGCAAGCACCAGGACCGTCTCTTAAAGTTGATTTAGCTGCGGGATCGGGGCACCACCAGTGCAGAGCTTGCTCAGGAATGGCACCAGGCAGGTGTGCGTGCATCTGCATGCACAGTGAGATGAAGCCTTTTGGAGAAAGGCCTGGTGTCAAGAAGGGCAGCAAAGAAGCCACTTCTTTCCAGGAAAAACATCAGGGATAGACTGATATTCTATAAAAGGTACAGGGATTGGACTGCAGAGGACTGGGTAAAGTATTTTTGACTGGGGTAATGGTGAGCGCTACCATCAGTCCTGTGTCATGCCAACAGTAAAGCATCCTGAGACCATTAATATGTTGTGTTGCTTCTCAGCCAAGGGAGTTGGCTCACTCACAATTTTGCCTAAAAATAATTATATTAGCCATGAATAAATAATGGTTCCAACACATCCTCTGAGAGCAACCACCAAACCATACAAGAATAGGTTGGTGATGACCAATGCCTTTTTAGCATGATAAACTTTGTGGAGACCAAAACTTTTGACCACGACTACATAGTGACGTCCAACCACAGTAAGTCACCATTGACAATTACAGACAGAAAAGTGGCCTGAACAAGATGCTTTCAAATGCTATGCGGGAAGCAAGATTTATTACGAAAACCCAATTTCATTTGAAGCTTCCTCGCAAGATTATCTACATGGACTTTAAGACTGCTTATTGTCCATTCATAAACCCAAATATTTGAAGGATGACACTTTCTCAATTAATAAGCCACCAGCAAAGGTAATGAAATTATTTGACATACTAATGGGTAAACTATCAATGGTAATAGGCCATCTAAGGACCATCTAGTGACTACAGTATATATATCTATGGATAAGTGAGGACTATTCCCTCACGGCATTTGCATAAAAACTACAGGCTATAGTTTTTCAACTTATAATCACTTTCATTATCTTTTCACAGTATTATTAACCAACATGCATTGTTTCCGAGCCTACCACATGCCTTTCAAAACAACCACAAATACATCTGCTGTAATGTATGCAACCAATACAAGTTTAAGAGATGGTAACTCCAATTTAAATATAAGGTTCTATGTTAACCACTCTTTACACATTAGGCTTATGAAGAGAATCACAGAGATTAGGTAAAAGGTAAAGTAAACAGCATTGATGCGCTGAGCCACTTTGGTCCAATAGCCAGGTGTCCAGGCGTTGCTGCTGTTTGCAAACAGCCCTAGTGTCTGGTGTATTGCCCGTAAGTCCTCCAGAAGCAACAGCAGCAGATGAGACTCTCCCTGTGTTCTCACACCTCCAATAACCTGGAGATTTACCACAAATATTGTTATTTTTTGTATCATTAGTCCTAAGCTAAAGCAACAGCCTGTGAGATCAAATTAAATAATAATTTTTTTTTAATCTCCCAAGTAGTTTCCTATGAGGGATGATACTTTGGGAGATAAAGACATAATACATTTATATGAGAATAAAAAATAATTGTGGAAACAGATTTTCTTGCTTTGAATGATTAAAGGGTTGTTGTATTAAAACTGCATTATTCATCTCAATCACTGTCTCAGTTGTCTATACTTTATAATACAAGTCCAAAGGACATCTTCAGTCCTCAGTACAGACAGTAATAATGATAATGCATAGTGTCCATGTGAAAACCAATACAAATATTGAAGAACATTGCTATTAATCTGGGTCTCCTAAATTACAAACTAATATGCTGTAAAGGCCCATTGGTTCTATTCAAAGCATCCAGTCAGGAGCTGCAATGACTTTAAGTTCTGCAGGTTCACGTCAATACAAACTGAGGTTAAATATTTAAATTGTTTTGTCATGAGGCATAGAGAAAATATTGCAGTTTCAGTAACATTTCAGAAAATAGACTGAATTTTGTCATATATTATATAATTAAAAACCAACATTTATGAATTCTTTTTTTTACTTAGAGCAAACAGAAACTCTTCTAAAGCTGTTTCCTTTCATTCAAAATTCTTCTGCAATTCCACACATTTTGCAATAGGACTGAGAAACCATTTTCGAATAACATTAGCCAACAAGTATATCTTTGTTGCTCTGATGGAAAAAACACGTTAACAAGGTATCAAGGTATAACAGCTGGTTGAGTGTGCTAACATGCACAGAACCTGAATCGAAGTTCAGTTCTGACCATTAAGGTCAGAGAAGTTTTGAGAATGCCTAGATGCCCAAGTGGGTGATAAAACCAGGTTTGACCCTGACCTCATAGAGACCATGCATCTCTTCATTGTGGCACGATTGCAGTGTCATAACTTCTTCCCTTCTTTATGGAACCAAGTTTACACTCCCTTTTGTCTGTGAACTCATATCAAAGCCACAGGATAATTATACTGTGATGTTTAGCTGGAGAGGTAGCATTCTACAATAGAGCAGCAGACGGGGGCACCTGTGATCTCTAGGGCTACATGGAAAATGCTTACTGGCTGCTCCCCTGCACTTAATGGATTGATAGGATGCGGTAGGCCTGGCTGATGAACGTATAATCTGTGCAGGGAATGGTGAAGTCAGGAGAAAGCTGCCCAGTGGCAGAAAGCTGGCCATAGGTCAGGGTTCACCAGCAGGATAATGACCAAAAAACATACATCAAAAACCACCCGAGTGGTTTGACTAAATTGACTAAAAAAAAACATTGGACCCTTCCAAAGTGGCCTTCTATGTGTCCTGACAGGGTATGGTCAGCATAGTGAAATAGGCTTCCAATGGTGCCATCCAAAAATTACAGTTTTATATCTTTATGTTTGAAACCTGAAATGTGGCAAAAGGTCGAAATGTTCAAGGGGGCCGAATACTTTCGCAAGGCACTGTACCTTATTCTCAACAGTCAATAAGCTACTTCAACCTCACCATAACAATCACAGCTCACCCACTCTGCCTGCCAATGCTTTCCTTACATTCTTTAGATATAAAATCTCAACAATCAATGAATCACTGTCTGGTCAGTCTCCCTCTGCCCCCACCCCAACTGCTGACTACTCACTCTGTCCGCCGGCTGTCCTACACACTCACCTCTGTACTTTCTCCCCTATTGATTTTGCCTATATCACCAAAACCATACTATCTTCCAAGACAGCTTCCTATTCCCTCGATCCCATTCCTGCATCTCTTATTAAAGCCTGTCTGCCAGCACTTTGTCCCTACATCACACGCATTGTCAACCTCTCCCTCACCCATGGCACTGTCCCCGCCATCTATAAAATTGCTGCTGTCACTCCCATTTTAAAAAAGCCCGGACTGGATACCACCATCTTTAATAACTTCCGCCCAATATCCAACCTCCCCTTCCTGGCCAAAACCCTGGAAAAGACAGTAGCCTCTCAACTCCAAAAACACCTGCTCAACAATGACTTGTTTGAACCCCTCCAGTCTGGTTTCCGCCCACTCCACAGCACAGAGACTGCGCTACTCAAAGTTATAAATGACCTCCTCATCTCTGCTGATGCAGGTTCCCTCAACATCCTGATTCTCCTCAAACTGAGTGCTGCCTTTGACACTGTGAGCCACCAGATCCTCCTCACCAGGCTCAGGGGTCTGGGTGTTGAGGGAACTACACTCTCCTGGCTACAAGCATACCTCACAAATCGCACCCATTTAATCTCCCTCAGTCACCAAACATCAGAATTAACTACAGTTACCCAGGGGGTCCCCCAGGGCTCTGTTCTGGGTCCCCTACTCTTCATCATTTACATCCTCCCCCTTGGTCAGATCCTTCTTCATTTCAACCTAGACTTTCATTGCTACACTGATGACACTCAGATATACCTCAGCACCAAATCTCTCACCAACCCTCCTCTGGCCCATATTGAAACCTGTCTCTCTGAAATAAAAACCTGGATGCAACACAACTTCCTCAAACTCAACAGTGATAAAACAGAACTCCTTCTCATAGGCACTAAATCCACCCTCAATAAAACTGGAACTTTTTCTCTCACCATTGATGACACAGTTGTTTCTCCTTCCCCCTATGTCCGCAACCTAGGTGTCATTCTTGACCCCACCCTCTGTTTTGAGCAACATATTAAACAGACTGTCAAATCCTCCTTTTTTCATCTCCGTAACATTGCAAAACTCAGATCCTCCCTCCATCCACCTGCAGCTGAAACTCTGATCCATGCATTCATCTCTTCCCGCCTTGACTATTGCAATTCTCTCTTGCCCGGCATCAACTCCTCATACCTCCATAAGCTCCAAATAGTTCAAAGCTCTGCAGCCAGGCTTCTCACTCACTCAAAGTCCTGGCAGCACATCTCCCCCATCCTCTGTGAGCTTCATTCGCTCCCTGTCAAACAGGGCATACAATACAAAATACTCATACTGACATACAAAGCCCTCCACCAACTTGCTCCCCCAACTTTCGGACCTTCTTCATCACTATCAACCCTCACGCACACTCCGCTCTGGTACAGCAGGCCACTTCATCATCCCCAGATCCAAGCTACAGGGTTTTGGTGACAAGGCTTTTTCCAGGGTTGCTCCCTGTCTCTGGAACTCACTGCCACAATCCATCCGAGACTCTGACTCTATTGACATCTTCCGCTACTGACTAAAGCCCTTTTTGTTTAAGCAAGCCTTCCCATAGCCCCCTTGATGTTGTTTCTGCCTTTTTGTGTTCTTTGTTTTTCTTTTTGTAAAGCGTCTTTGGGTCATTGCCTGTTCTTTTCAGCGTATGCTTCATTCATCTTCCTCCAGACCTCTGTTCCATTGTGCCAAAAAGTTCCAGTTTTGTTTCATCGCTCCACAGAACAGAATCCCAAAACCTCTGTGGCTTCTTTATATGATTTTAATCATATAGGAGCAGACTTTTCTTGTGCTTTTGGTCAGTAGTGGTGAGCGTCTTTGAGTTCTGGCATGGAAACCTGTGATTAGTATGTCTTACTGTGCTCACTGAAACCTCAGTGCTTGTTGCCACCAAGTCTTGCTGCAGGTCTTTTGCAGTCACTCAAGGGTTTTTCACAACCTGCCATCTCATCTGGTTGTGGCCGTTGATTGCTTTATTTTCAGCCCTGTCCAGGTAGTGTAACCACTGTTCCCTTAACTTTGAACTTGTGAACTATGCTTCCAACAGTGTCTATGGGAACATTCAGTGCCTTCACTATCTTTTTGTATCCTAGTCCTTGTTCGGGAACAACGATAATCCCTTCTCTCAAATTTTTGTCCCATTCTTTTGTCTCAGCAATATTTCTAACATGCAGTCATAGTGACACTCAACAAACCACTAGCCAGTTTAGATATTTCATGTGTTCCAGCTCAAGTACACCTGGTGCAACTAATGAAGCCCTTGATTAGTTGCATCAGGTGTGTTTGAGACAACACCAGTTTTTCATATTTGTGCTGTTGTGAAGGATTCTATAATAATTTTATAATAATTCTGAGACTAAAGAATTCACAATGAGACCATTTTAGTTGGATTTGGGAAAACCACTTGAAACATTTGTAGTGTTGCGCTATTTCAATTGCTCTTAGTTCATTTTTGACAATTGCAAGCAGATATAAGACCTGATTTGCAATGGGGGTTGAATAATTTTAATTACAACTGTGTGTACTATCAACAACAACTGCTATGTTTCAGGTGTTTAGGCCACCCTAAAATGTTACACATGTTTGACTATGACAAAATACATTTGGTAAAATGGTGAAATTTGACACACAACAAAAATAAAGTAGGCAAACTAACCTTGTCTGCTACAGGCAATGGTTCAGATGGAGCATTTGTTTCAGCCACAGTATAGACACTGCGCCCACACCTCTTCTCCTCTGGAAAAAAGCACCAGCACTCTAACTAACATTGTCAATGTTTTCACCACTACGTTCTGGTAAAAATGTATACATTAAAAGAAAGCATGTAATTTGGGATGTTGACATTATAATTGCACTCAGATTGACCTACACCCCACTTTAAACAAAACATGTTAAATGGACTGCATTTATTTATAATGGACTGCATTTATATAGCGCATTTTTCTGACCAACAATGGCCACCAAAGCGCTTTACATTGCCTCACACTCACCCATTCATTCACACATTCATACACAGACGGCGGTGTATTCGGCACAACCCTTTTGAAGCAAGACTATAAGAAATGTGCTGACGGCCATCTTTAAAAAAAAAAATTAAGAGCCCACTGCTAAATTATCAGTGTGACTGGTTTCACTATTGATAGGTATATGTTTGGGTAAGAGGAACATTGTTTTTTTATTTAATAAATTACAACATTTCTCATTTACCAGGTGCTCTTATCCAGAGCAACTTACAGTAAGTACACAGACATTCCCCCTGGAGCAGGTTAGGGTAAAATGTATTGTCCAAGGACACAATGACATTTGGTACAGTTGAGAATTGAACCAGTAACCTTCGACTACAAGTCTGGCTTCCTAAACACTTAGACTACAAAAGAATTAGATGGTGGGTAGAGGCTCCGTACATGCTTTACTTTTGAAATGATTCATCCCCATGGAGGGAGAACCTGGATTTGTAAAGTTAGGACGATTTTTTTTTTTAAACAATATGAAAATTGTTATCACTCCCATTTATTGCACATTTTCCCCGAAATCATAGCGAACGACCCGTAAATATGTAGGCATACGTGGTTGCCTACTATATCAGTCAAGCCAATAGCGCGGTAAGATACTGATGTAGGATTATTATTAACTAATAAGATATATCTTATTTAGAACAGCTGTTACACGGATGAATCAGCTGTCAGACACAACAGCAGCTGCAGTGGCAGCACATTGACCATCACCAAGGACATTCTTTGTGTGATTGTAAGTATTAATTTCAGTACAATATGATATCTATATAAAATGTTTGTTTTGTACACTGTGTTGTTCAAACGTATGTAAGCGTCTCGTTAGTGTCATTATAAGTAGGCAGATCCCATCTATGGAGACCCTGTCCACTCCCTATTAAACCCATGGATGTATTAAGAGAACTGGATGGCGCCTTTGGCTCGAAGCCCTGTGCATTCCAATGAAAGTTGCTCAAAAGCGCATGAAGCAAACATGGAGCTCCAAAATACCCGGATCTTCCGCGTTGTGCGGCCCAACGGACATGCACACTAGCAACAGTTTGTTTGTGTTGTCGTAGCAACCAGTAGCAACACTGCACGTTCATCATCCCTAGTTTAATAACTCTGGATTCGGCTACTAGTGGATGTTAAAAAATTTTTTTTAAACCTGACGTTTTAAACAAGGACCCTTTTAGTGTTCGGGCTGGTAAGTTGATGTACCCCAAAAAAATATCTGCTGAAATATAGAAGTTTATTTCACCATGAAAGTCTATGGGAAAAATAATTTTTGGCCCGCAGGTGGTGTTAGTCCCCCATTGGCCACTAAGCCCATGGTTGCTTCAACTTCCGTGTCTAAGCCTACCCTCTTGAGTAAACCCCGTTGTACCGAATTTTGGTAGCAGTTCCACCAGAGTTCCACTGGGGTTGATCACAGGCGAGTGCAAAATGAACGGGAGTCTATGGAGCTAGACCGCTAAATCTGTCTCTTTCGCCTGATTGTTGTTGAGAAATCTCAGATTTAATTGTAATTCAACATTGATTATAGGTCGAAAGTTGAATGAACGAGTCCTTTTGATTTCTTACAGGTTGAGTTGTTGTTGCCCATAACACGCAAACATTCTGCTAATGAATTATACATGTATGACGTCATTGACACTTTAAAAGGCATTTTAGAAAAAAAAACACTTTAAAAAGATCTAACACTCAGCAGTGTGTATTTTCTATGCCTCCTCTTTCGAATGCAACATTCAAATTACTAGACAAAACATTATATACTGAGAAAAGGGGATGTTGAGGGTTATAGCTCCATAGACCTCCATTCATTCTGCAATCACCCGTGATCCCCCTCATATTGTAAGCAGAGTGGAACTCCAACCAATTCAGAAGCCCGAAGTTTTCAGAGAGTGGCAGTTTTCTCCTTATTAGACATTCTCTGAAGTAGGGTAGTTTCAGCTGGCTAACTAGCCGTAGCTAGCATCATGCACTGTACCTAACGTTAGCACCTTCGACTCTCATCTAACGTTATTTCTCGTAAGCTGAGGTCGTTAAAATTTGTCAAACAGTGGTGAACATTCATTACAAACATGATTTATCTAAACACTTAAATTTCAACGATTTGGTTTAAACATTCCATTTTACTCAATGTTGACATCTTGGCAGTCCTTTTGATCACATAAGTCACACGTGTAAGCTTCCAGAGCCTCACATAGTTATGTTGATGGGGTGAAACGTGTTCCTAGTTCTCTGAAGATAGTGATGTATTCTTTTTTTGACCTTAGTTTTTTGCATGCTTTGGCTTTCCCAACCTTATGCAGAACGCTCACAGTGTCACATCTAGAAAAGGCATGCAGACCCACAAGGGCATCACATTTGTCTTCACCAAGATGAGCATGTAGCTTGGCAATGTCATTAATGTGTGTGTTTCTCCCCCTGGCAGTATGGAAATAGAGGTGGCCATCAATGTGGCTACAGAAAGCTAGAGCCAGCAAAAAGACATTGGTGTCTGGGCTCTTAATTACCAGGGCACGGCTGTATTTGGCTGCATAGGCTGCATGCAGCATCATTCTGGTGTCTGCCTCCTCTTGACTTGTCTCTAGGTCTTTGAGTTCCAGTATCTCAAGGCCAGTATGGCTCACATTCACCTTAATTCCGTGACACTTGCTTCCATGTGCAACAATGATGGTTACATTGTCAATTATTTTCTTTGCAGATGAGCTATAACGTTAGAAGAAATACTCCAGAAAGTCTTCTTTATTTTGACCACATGCCAGGTATCTTTTCCACTGCTTTGGTGTTTTTTGGTAATCTCCATATAATTTGACTTTTTTGGTAGCCCTGTTCTGCGCGTCTACTACTCTAAGCATTTTTGATGCTCAGGTCACTGTGTGTCGCAAACAAAATGAAGCTCTGTTGACTTGGTTGCCTTAGCTGAGTGAACTAATGTCCTCAGTACATGATCAGCATACAACCCAAATGTTGACTGTAGCTTTAGTTGTTGCACCAGGTTAGTCATTTCAGGTCATTTCACAGATCGTTTGAAAACACGAAATCTCCCTTCGTCCCACCGTCTATATATGGTCATTCACTGGTCAAAATAACAAAAGAAGATGCAATGTTGTCAGACCTAGAATAATGCATATTAATTTTTATACCAATATGTTAACTTAAGTTGTTCAAAAAACAATATTCGATGGCATGATGATAATAATAACTATACACTAATAATTATTGTAAACATTGATGTTGTGCGACTTTATGCCTTTCCTGGGGCAAAGATTTAAGCAGCTCGGCTTTGTTTGATGGATTGTGATCCTCCATCTTTCTCTTGATCAGAGGTTTTCAATTGGGATGATTTAAGACAAATGTGCAGTGGTCTCTTTTTTCCAGAGCTGTACATTAACCTCTTCAATTAAATAAATATATATTTTACTGTATAGGACGATATAACACCTGACTAGATGTCAGTAAATTACCATATTTCAGTCTGCATCGAAGCCTTGGAGACACACCTTGCCCATATAACTTTAAGGTATTATTTTAACATTGGCTGTCACTTTTACTGTACAGACTGAGTTACTCAATTATTCAAACTGTCCAACTCACTGACTGTTTCATATAATGATCATTATGTGGAAACATATTTAGTGTTTGAATTCTTATAATTGAAAAACATTTAATTTTTTTTTTTATTCATTATAATAAATAAACATCATCTCAAGGACCCAGGGAAATTATGGCAACTGACAACTGACAAATTATGCCAACTGACATGTCTATTCAACACAATGCTGCTCTCCTCCAGGTGGGAGGAAGACCCTCCCTGGTTCAGGGGTAAGGGGATGAACGGACAGGGCTGTGAGCATGAAGCTGCATCTGGTCCTGGCACCAGGGAGGGGCAAATTATTTAGGATCAATAGCTTGCTAAAAGTTTGCCTGCATTGATTAAATGTCAGCTAAAAAAGAAAAAAATGTAAACACTCAGAATATTGTGTGAAGATATTAAGTAACTAGCTTATGTTAGCCGAGCTAAAGTAGCCTATTTCACTATGCACTAAGCTAACAGGTTAATTACCACCACTCACGTACTGCACCCACCTCCCTTTTTGAAAAATTGGGTAACATATTGTCACTTGTTTCTTCTGTCTTTCTTTTCATTTTAGGAAACAAGCTTTTCCTTTAGTAGCTGAGACATTACTTATGCTTCACCGGTACTCCTCATTTGCAATTCGCTGCTACCGAGGACTTTCCTAAAGTTGGCGCAACTTAACTGAGTCAGAGCAACAAGATGACTTGGCTGAGTTAAGATGTGTCATCTAATCATTTTTTACAGTTTATTGTTACTAGCCCAGCTTTCATTCCAGTTCAATATTTCTTTGCAAGTGGTGGGTCATGTTCTAAAATGCTATTTGAAATATTTATACAGTGCATCCGGAAAGTATTCATAGAGATTTACTTTTTCCATATTTTGTTATGTTACACCCTTATTCTGAAATGGATAAAAATAATACCGCATAATTATAATGTGAAAAAAGTGTGTTTGAAATCTTAGCAAATGTATTAACAATAAAAAATAAACGCAAAAAATCACATGTACATAAGCCTATGCTCAATACTTTGTTTGAAGCACCTTAGGCAGCAATCACAGCTTTAAGTCTTTTTGAGAATGATGCTACAAGCTTGGCACACCTATTTTGGCCAGTTTCTCCCATTCTTCTTTGCAGGACCTCTCAAGCTACATCAGGTTGGAGTGGGAGCATTGGTGCACAGCCATTTTTAGATCTCTCCAGAGATGTTCAATTGGGTTCAAGTCTGGGCTCTGGCTGGGCCACTCAACGACATTCACAGAGTTGTTTTTCAATCTCTGTTTCATCAGACCAGAGAATTTTGTTTCTCATGGTCTAAGACAGTGGTTCTCAACTCCGGTCCGTACAGACAAAACAATCTGACTTAAAGATTGAGGGGCTTCTTGGTCTCTGATTTCTAGGTGTAGCTTAGTTTGCTAAGTGTTATACATACAGTAGCATGCTCGCCAGTAAGATTCACATTGGCGCCCTGTTAAATTTACTTACTAAAGATGGCAATCCTTGTCCATTGACATCCTGATGTCATTATATCTACTGTGACTACTGTCTGGGTAGTGATACTTTAAAACCAACACATGATTTTACACAATTCCACTGGTTATACACAAATGCCATTTAACCTGTTAGGGATCACCCCCTAATTGTCAAATTCTCCCTAAAAAAACATACCCAAAGTTAAACTCTTGTTACACTGGACCTGAGGCAAGGACAAACATATGGTTGATATTTTTTTAAAGAAAATACTTTTAAATTTTTGTATATGTAAAATTCATTTAAAATAAATATACACAGTGAATATGGCACAAGATGAAATAAAGAAAATGCATAATTATTTTCTGTTTTTATTTTTCTACATCCTCTTTGAAAGAACCCTACAAAGCCATATATTGAGATAGGGTGCTGGAAGCAATTCAAATCATGTAACCAAGGGGCTGGCCACATATGTCTAACATTTTAGAGCAGGGGTCCTCAAACCCTTCCATGGAGGGCCTAGTGTATGCAGGTTTTTGCTTTTACCTTGTACAAGGTTGATGGAGTAGCTCATTAATTGGTTAGGATCTCCCCTCACCTGGCAGTCTAAGTCCTAATTATGCTCTAATTGAAGGGAAAGACCAACAACCAGCATACACTAGGCCCTCCATGGAAGGGTTTGAGGACCGCTGTTTTAGAGTGATTGAGTGAACAGCCAATGAGCTGTAGCTTTGTTTGTGAAACTATATTTTTAGAAAAAATGCACCGTGATGATGTTTACATCCGAGTCCTGAGACAAACAACACATTTCTTTAGTAAATTATCTTTGTCAATCTTCAGTTAAAATTGTTAATCTTGCACATTTTTAAGGTCTCTGTTTCCTAGGGATGACGTATATGCCAAATTGCGAAGCCTTTGGACAGTTTTCACATCCGTCTTTTGTTCAGAAGTGCAAGCCAAATACACTATGTTTTTCATTTATTTATGAATACATTCAGTAACGGTCCAGTAAGAAAATGCAGGGTGCTAGCCGTGTTTTCCTTTTGCCATTCGATTTAATTTGAGGTACAAAAACGGCTAGCTGAGTAAACAAGCTAACAGCTTTTGGTACTGGCTGTTTACATCACATTATGACTAATAATTATCTCGTTTTCATAGCTATTTTAAAACCGAGATATTTGCTAGATCCCCAACATTCTATGCTTTAAGAACATATGAGACATGTATTTATAACTTAAATATTGCATTCGTGAGCTTTGATTTTATTCCTTAATGTATTTTCTATGAAGTGAAAACAAAAACATAATTTTTTTCAAGACGCGTAGCTGACATTAAGTAGTCATAACGTTGTGAATTTTATAGCTACACTAAAACCGAGATATTTGATAGAATCCCAAGATTCTAAGCTTTAAGGACATATAAGACATGTATATATAACCCAATAAATGACGGTGTTAGCCTTGTTTCTAGTTTGACATTCCATTTAATTTGAGGCACATGTGTACAAGGCATGTAGCTCACATTATGAGGGGAAATTATTATTTTTGTTTTAGCTTCTGTAGAATGGTGACATTTGCTACATTCCTGAGTGTCTAAGCTTTCTGTAGATATATAACATGTGTATATATAACCTAGAAACAGGACTTGTGAACTGTGATTGTTTGGACTTGTGAACCAGTTTTTGGGGGTGGGGGGGGGGTGGGGGGGCAAAAATCTCCCGCCGGCGGGATAGGTTTTCCTAAGTAGTTAAAGGAAGGGACATGTCAGTGGCTTACCTGCATCACAGTTCTGATCTGGGGTCGTGTCGTGATCCTTCTGCTGGTGGACAGAATCCTTTTCAATCAGGTAAAGCACAACGACGCTCTCCAACAGGCTTAGCAGCAGGAAGGTAAAGACACCTAAACAATAGGTCGCTTCAAGGGAGAAAACACACACTATTAACATGTTAGACACATTCATTATCTTTTGTGACTGTGTGCACCTGTTCAGTAGGATTTGTTTTATCTCACATGTACTGATAGCCCATTTTTGTCAACCTTGTCTCGTCTGTCATTTTTAAGTCCCGCCCTCTCATTAGCTTAAGGATGTGTAAATACAGAAATAAATATATACAGAAATACAGAAATAAAAGAATACAGAAATAAATAAATAGGGAAATAATATTGAATAATACATGTAAAATGTCATGTTTGTATATATTTATGTAGTTTTTTATGTATATTTTTATGTATATTTTATGTTTTTATGTATATTTTTATGTACAAATATTTTTATTGCTGCATATATTTATTTATTTATTTATTTATTTATTATTTTGGCAGACTTGATCCTCCATGGTCTCACACCCGTTAGAATATTGTTTTTGTTTTAGAGCAATTGCGTAGGCACAACTGGCCTATACTGAGTTCACTGGAAGAGGCAGTGGTTCCATGAATTTGTGCTGCTAGGTATCCCACATAATCCCAGACAGAAATTATAGAATTTAAAAAAAAGCACAAACTAGTGAAGGTTTTTCACTTAGCATGTCTCACACTGAATAGTTTTTTTTAAAGAGCCCTTTGAATAGGCAAGTACAGTATGTATATTGTTTGTTTAAACATTGTTCTTAGAACCTTTTTAAAAAAATGTTATTACTCATGCTTAAAATATCCTAACTGGCTTTGTTTAGAGTTCAGTATTTTAATTATGGAATTATACACCTTGATATGAACTAAACCTTAGCAGTTTAGTTTATTTATTATCCCAATTCCCCCTCTAATCCTGCATTGTCGGCAGCTCTGCAACTCTTTGTACAGATCTGTGGGATGACAAGGTCATTTATTACATATTTTACTACAAAAGACGAGTTATAGTTAACAGTATTAAAACTTAGCTCTTTTCTGAATTTAAAACTTGCAGTTATAAAAGGAATAATTGAAAAGGATCACACCAAGATTCAGTGACCTGGAGGTGCTGGGAGCTTCTCCCAAACATTTTTCGGACAATGAAGTATATTTCACCCATACTTGGCTAGAGTGTGAGCAAGATTTCAAATTTTGCGGGCAAATTCCTTCATACTATGCAATTGAGTGTATTGGAAGAACTGTTGTGATAGAAAGATAAATATAGAATTTTTTTGCATGATCACACTATAAACCTTACGCATACAAGCCTTGGTTGTCCATGATTTTCCTTGATTCTTGGAGGAATAGTTTGTCTTTCTGCAATGTTTCCATCAGGTACTGTGTTGCTAAACAGAAAATGTGCCACATTATTTTTCAGTATGTAGAGAAATACAGAAAAAGTCTCGCCCCCACAGCAATGTTTTTATAAGTCTGTCACCCCGATAATGTTGCTATAGATTTTTACAGAAACAGACCTCTTTTGCAACCAGACGTATCGCCCCCAGCTGGAATTTAGATAGAATGCAGGTTAAGGCACTTCCGCATTTGCATCACTTTGCCAAACCGGATGCTCACCCTTTGATGGTAACCTTTCAAATGGATGATGCAGATAGGAGGAACAGACACAACTTTTCTGATTGGCTGTCGCCCAACACTGATTAGCAAAATTAATTAGTCTCAAATTTGCATAAAACAGGATTGATCTAATCTTTTGGCGCTTCTCGCATCACCAGATCCCACACTACCCCGTGCGCAGTGTCACGTGAATGGGAGGCGAAATTCATCTTTGATATGCCTAGTGGGCATGGCCCGTTAGCGTCTTTTCGCGCCACATTAACCAATCAGGAGCCTGCTTGCTGCTGTCACTTGGTGAAGAAACTCCCACCGGACTCATTCAATATGGAGGACCCGCTGATAGTGGCAGTGAGCAGTAAATAGTTTGTAGATATTGTAAATGTTTTAGTTCATAATGTTATTTAATATGTTTGGCCTCAATAAATTATTTTGTAATATAACTAAATGCCTGGTGTGGTTCTAATGCACAACAAAGAACATTTTTATCACATACATTTATTTAAATATATGAGACATATTCATTTTGTATTGAATGCTATTTATTCCATTTTTAAATCTAGATTATATGAAAAATTATTGTTCTAATCTAAAGATCATAACCAACATAATTTAGTGTATAAGAACATAGTTTGTCTGTACAGTGTTGTGTGAGCAAAAAAAATCACAGCACAGGTTAATAACTTTTCGAGGTCAGCTCCATTTATCATCAATAAAAAAAATTACAGATGATTTTACAGTAATAACCTAACCAAAGAAAGGGCACAGACCTATAGAATAATTCAGGATATCAAAGAAGGATAGTCATGTTCTTTGTTGAGCCGTTTTGGGGAAGTCATGAGGAGGACTTCAAATGTCACTTATTGTACTGCTCCCTCCGCCAAGAAGTGTGCCATGAAGACAAGACTCCAAAAATATAAGGTACATATTATTAATAATTTATTACAAATTATGATCCTTGCAGAGGCCAACATATCAACATAGTGCCAGGTGGACTTCAACCCCCTTGAAGGGTTCATTAAATTTGAATAACTTTCCATATGCACTTTTTCTTGATTCGCAGGTGTTGGCAAGTAGGCTAAATTATCTTAAAATCAACAGTGATTGAATTCTGAGAAGTCTAACAAAGAATTGTTGTCGGAAAACTAAAGATGTATTTTCTGTAGTCTACACAGGTAATTGTGTGTGTGGGGGTAATTTAATGAAATAACATTTCCAATATTTTCACGCATTGCTTTATTATGCAGCCCTTGACTTGGTTTCAAAACTCAAAGTGGACCCTGAGCAAAAACTTTGCCCACCCCTACACTATAGAACGGTGAATGGAATGCAGCTGCATGAAATTGATAGTTTTCTATTGGCTGAGCCTGAACATGTGACAGAAAAAGTCAGGGAATAAAAATCAGTACATATAGCCCAAATGGAGGCTGGCTGATGTGCCTTCACAGCTCCCCATGAAAGGGCGTCCGTGACAGTACCCTGCCCAAAGGCTCCAGCCAAGCGAGACCCCACCCTAGGAGGGTGACCTTGACATCACATCCCGGCACTGAAAATGGAGGGCCACTGGAACCTGCGCAGGGAGGGGGTCCAACTGCAGAAACCCCCATTCCATAGGGCATCCACGGCGCCAACACCAGCCAGACATTAGCGAGGGGAGAAGAAGTGTAGCGGGCTGAGCAGCAGGCATCGAGGATAGAGGCAGAGCAGCAGGCACTGGTTCAGGAGGTGGAGCATCAGGCAACGGGAGTGGAGTCGGAGCAGCTGGCACCGGTTTTGGAGCTCTATCTTCTGACATTCAGCAGCTAGTCCTGACTGAGGAGTAGGGAGCGTAGCCACAGCCTCAGTAACATTATGCTGTGCAGATGATTCTGGTTGAGGAGAAGGGGTCAGAGCCACGGCCTCAGGTGTACCAGGTGGAGCAGACGGTCCTGGCTGAGGAAGAGGGGGCAGAGCCACAGCCTCAGCTGTAGTAGGCTGAACAGCTGGTCCTGGCTGAGGAGGAGGGGTGGAGCGAGTGTCTCTGAAACAGGTGGCCAAACACACAGACTGGAAAATAGACACAAGGGGTCCGTTCTTCGTACGTCGCTAACTCAGTTTGCTGGATTTGATTGTTGACGATTTGGCATGATCTTGGATTGTTTGGTTCTTCGACGTTCATCTTGGACTTGCTGTCATAGCAACAGGTGCGTAAAATTAAACCTGCTTTGTGCTTCATTCAGTAACGATTTGGTTTGTTATAGAAGGATGAGGATGCAGATGCAAGGAGTAGGTACAGTAGATGCAATATTTATTGTGGATTACACGGTCAGCAGAAAATAAACTATGTACATTACGCTAGGGCAAACTGAGCCCAAAATAAATTCTACCAAAATAAGGGCTTGAGATTAAGTAGCAAAACATACACACACAGGCTAGTAAGCAATACTCAGTCCAAAAATCCTAAACAGCTCTGTCACAAACAACAATAACGATGAATCACAAGGTGAACAGGACACACATGACTTAAATAAGAATGCATGGAAAGGAATGCAGCTTTATGAAATTGATAGTGCTCTATTGGCTGCGCCTGAACATGTTACAGAAAAAGTCAGGGAACAGAAATCTTTATATATAACCAAAATAGAGGCTGGCAGGTGCGCCTCCACAGCTTACAAGGAGAAGGCGACTGTGATACTGATATACATTTCATATCCTTGGGGTGTGCCCCTGAGAAGCAATTTACATACTGCATTTTAATTAAAGGGGAAAGGGGAAATGCAAATGCAAAGAGAAAATATACATTTCTTAAATCTGGATCATTTAATTATTTCTTTTTCAAATTGGCACAGATATTCCTCCATTGTGATACTACTAACAATAGCGAAGAATAAATATATCATCATATGAAAAACATTGAGTAGGTAAAGTGTGTGTGTGTGTGTGTGTGTGTGTGTGTGTGTGTGTGTGTGTGTGTGTGTGTGTGTGTGTGTGTGTGTGTGTGTGTGTGTGTGTGTGTGTGTGTGTGTGTGTGTGTGTGTGTGTGTGTGTGTGTGTATGCCAGTGTGTTTACCTATGAGAGGGGTCCTGTTTGACGTGGAGGGCAGGATGTCATTGAGGATGAGCAGCAGAACAGAGATGGCCAACAACACGGTCACCTTAAAGCCTAATTTTTCCCCCCTTTGGTCAGAGATCAGGAAGGAGGAAAGGTCCAGACACAGGAAGAACAAGATGGGGATCAGGAAGTTGGTGATGTGAAGAAGAGGCTTCCTCTTAATTATTATCTAAGAAGGATTGGAAAGATATGTAAAGTCGAATGCAAATGTTTAGGCACACCTGACAATTTCCATAATTTTCATTTATAATCTGGGTGTTTGGATCAGCAATTTCATTTTGATCTATCAAATAACTGAAACACACAGTCATATTTCAGTAGTGAAATAAGGTTAATTGGATGAACAGAAAATGTGCAATATGCATCAAAACAAAATTAGACAGTTGCATAAATTTGGGCACCCCAACAGAAATATCACATCAATATTGATTTGAGCCTCCTTTAGCAGACATAACAGCCTCTAGACACCTCCTATAGCCTGTAATGAGTGTCTGGATTTGACAGGTGCATAAATTTGGGCACCCATATCATTTAGTTGATTTGAATACCTGTAACTACCTAGCACTAATAAATTGGAACACACAATTGGTTTGGTGAGCTCCTTAAGCCTTGAACGTCATAGACAGGTGCATCCAATCATGAGAAAATATATTTTGCAAGGTGGCCAATTACAAATTGTTGTTCTAATTGACTCTACTCTGAAGAGTGGCAACATGGGGGCCTCAAAACAATTCTCAAATGACCTGAAAATAAATATTGTTCAACATTATAGCCTTATCTGCACACATGCCACAGAGTCACTTGAGGTAAGCAAATGCACATTTGGACATGCCAGCTTCATTTTTGGAAGAAGGTGCTATGGACTGATGAAACAAAGATGGAGTTAGGTCATCATTACAAGGGGCGTTATGTAGCCTGGTTGACACCAGACCCTTCTCAGTTGTAACTGAGAGTGAGTCTGGGCAAGGTTAATTCACAGCCCATTTCCAAAGGGGCGTCACCAACAGACACCTCTCAAATGCCTCTCGGCACAATTGGATATATCAGACTTGACGAATCGAGTCGGCAAGACTGCAACAACATATTTTTTTTAATTATGAAGGCTTCGAGTGTTGTTCTTTGCTCGGTTTTCAAAGAAAAGTAAATGTTCAAATTGCTTAAAACAGACCCGATAGCTGATTCAAACAAGTGATGTTCCCGATGTTCCATTGCGGCATCCATCGTTGTTTTTGTCTGCTTCAACCAATGACAGTATATAGCTGCAATATCATCATTGTGTAAAACCCGCCTCAACGGTTGCGATTGGTGCCTCGATTTGGAAAATTTGGAAATGGGCTTGAATGGGCCTGAGGGTGCCATGCTGTCCCCTGCTGGGGCTACTGCTGTCTGCCCTGGCTGCCAGACCGATGGTAACTCGGCCTATTTACCATGCCCATAGCCCCCCCAAAAAAACTTGGGGAGACCCCAGTCCTTATCCTCGAACACTTCTTCATCCTCTTCCGCAGAGGACAATGGTCGTAGCTCCTCGACCACATAGGGGTGTTTCCAGGGCTGAGGGGTGATGGAAAAAGAAGCCAGAGGGTAGCCCAGGTATGGCCTTATAGGTGGTGTATAGCCAATCTTGGCGTAGAAGTCCCCCCCTTCCTCCTCCCCTTCCAAGGAAAACAGGTCTGACTCCTCTACCTCCCACATAGAGGTGAGATAAACCTTTCCAACTGGCTGCTTTCTCTCCATGTTGGGGAAAATGAGAGAGTGAGCAGCTGGCGCCTCTCCAAACAAAGCTACTCCCCATATCAAAGAATAACTCTGTTGAAACTCCAGCCTGTTCTCTGTCCGTCGATTTCGAAATCCTCTTCTTTCTTCAGTTGGGCATTCTGTCATGGTTTTGGTGATCTGTGGAGTAAAAGGATAGAAACCGACATGCAGGTAGATGGTGGATGTCAATGCTGGTTGATTTATTCACAGTAATCTGGGAAAAACATGAACTCATGCAGGTGGAAGGGTACACCAGTAGCGAAACAGTACGGAATACTTATAAGTCCTAATACATACTCTTTGCAGCGGTACGGACACTGTTAGCTAACACATATAAGCAAAACACTGATGTATAAAACTTCAACTACAGGGACTCACTTCTCACAATTTACAGATTAGTAGTCTAACACAACAGCAATCACACTGACAGTAATCAATGCCCAACACCTCTCTCTAGTCCTAACCTAACCTTTAGACCACGGCTGTTCCTAATCATCAATCAGAAAGATCTACAAGATACTAAGCTTCCCTAACCTAAACCCTATCGCAGCAGCAGCCCAAACTAGAGAGAGGTGTTACAAACTCTTAAATAGATATAATGTAAAACTAATTACAAATGTAAAACTTCATGCAATGCATTGAAAACAGAAACTATATGAAAAAAGAAACACTATACATATACATACTGTATGTCCAAAGAGCCCATACACACACATTAGTAGTGTAACAAAATAATAAATTCAATAATATTTGTGATCGAATTTACAAAGAAATATTATCAAATACAACTTTCCTTTTGTTTAGAAAATGAATAGGCCTATATGACCGCGAGTTACACGAGGAGGCAGTACGACAGATGAGCAAGAAGTAATACAATGTCACATTCGCAGGTGTAGGGACATTGTGGATGTTGTTAGACTATAGGAACAAAGACCAGAATGCGGGAGAAGAGTTCTTGATGTTTTATGAACAGGATGAACATGAAATATTTGAGCTGGTACTGCTGAATATGAAGTTCATTGGAACTGCACAACTTCTATATAATACATAAGTGCTTTAACACGGCACTGACGCAAGGGTAAATACAGAGTACGCCTGCTTCAACATTGACGTCTACATATTGTTCGACACATAAAGAGGTGAAGGCTCAATCAAACATGTAACTCACTAAGTAAACAACAGCACTCAGGATAAAAGATTGTCCTCTCATACATGACAGGAGTAGAAACTCACAATAATACGCTCCAACCATTCCGGGACGCTGGGATTAAATAGGCGTCTTGATTACTCATTATGCACCGGTGTGGGTATTTACCCAGTGTAACATTCATGCGCAATGAGTAACCAAGTGCTTAAACAAAACTAACAAAAAAAATCAAAGTAAACAATATTAAATACATATAACAAACACTCCACCATCAGGTTAGCTGCCACGACATCCCTGTCCAGTCCTGGCCGTCGTGACATACAATGAATGTACTGGGTTTTCAGGATATAAAACACAGGAACGTATCTGTTTTCTTGAATGATCAGTTAGAAAGGAACGTGTCTGTTTTCTTGTATGATCAGTTCACATAATGAATGGCTCTAATTCTGGCACCCAGGCAAGTAATCACTGTTGTCTGTATTAAACGTGTGGTCCCGGACTTCCACACGTTCACCAGGTTTATTGGAATGTCAATGAAATTAGCAACAACATTCCTTGTGTGGGGGTTATCAACATATAGGCAGCACATTTGGTTACTGAACCAATGTGCTAGAGATAATTTACACTTTGCTTAAAAAATCTGATTGTTTTGTTTGCTGCCCAATACAATGAAACAGTAATTCAATGTTATGTAAGTATAACTATAGTATAGGGAAAACCTTACTGATGGGCAGGCAAATATAGAGACAATTTCTCTAATCGCTTAGGCTTCACTGTAAATGTCACGATATGGAGGGACATATATTTTTCATGGCATGTTTGTATTGTATTGATTTATTGTTCACTGTGTCTGTATGTATTTTGTTAAACACCGACCTCTGGGCGCTGAGTGAATGGTAGGCACTTGGTTACTCATTGCGCACTACTGGTGCACTAGCTAACCATCCACACCGGTGCTTAATGAGTAATCAAGATGCCTATTTAATCCCAGCTTTCCGGATGTTTGGCGCACATTATTGTGAGTGTTCTACTCCTGTCATGAGGAGAGTGAGTGATGTTGAGAGGCGAGTTTCCATCCTGCTGTCTGTGCTAATGTTTCGTAAGAACGTACATGTTTGATTGAGCCTTCACCTTGTTATGTGTTGTAAAATATGTATGTTATCATTGTCAGAACCAGGCGTACGGTATATATAACAAACGTGTCTATGCCACGGTTAAGAGCATAGTAGTTATGTGTAGACATTGTGCATTTCCAATGATCTATGTCATCAGCTATTTCAGTGCAGTCTTCTCAACACTCCAGTTCATTAAAACCTCAAGAATGCTCCTCCCTGTTTTGGTCTCCATTCCTCTACACACCCTACACCTGTGTGACAGTAAAATAAATCTGTCAAAAAATTAACAAAGTATCCTACAGGCAGTTTCATTACAGGCGGAGTTTCTGTTATTTTACAGGAACTCAGTATTTATTTGAACAAATAATGCCCATGTTTTCCATGCTCAGAGAATGTCTTGCTTCCAGAGCCCAAAGTGTATGTAAGTGCAGGTGTTACACTGTGTGTATGGCTGTAGTTGGCAGGTGTGCTGTTACTGTAAGTGACCACTGCTCCCTGACATTATTATCAGCTGACATTATCTGTTCAAATAAATACGTACCTTCTGTAAAATAACAGAAACTCTTTTGATAATGATACTGCCTGTAGCTTTACTGTGTTTTTACAGATTTTTTTTTGTGTTAGAGTAACGAACACACATCACTAGATTTCTTCAAATTGTGACCACCTGATTATGTCACGATCAGCCAGAAGTGGATAGGGCTGCTGTGGCAAATCAACTGATAATTTTATGGACTATTTGTTGTATGTATCTGGCTAACAATATAGAATGATTTCCGTAGGACACTTAGTGGTGAATGCACAATCAGGAAAGCATCCTCTAAAAATACACGATGGTCCCAGACTTCCACATGTCAAAACCCCCCAACACAGAACAGGAATACATTCACAATAGCACGCACTGACTGTCAACAAAGACACAACAAATAGTCCTTAACACCATTATCAGGACAAAACCAGCGGGATCCACAGACTCACCGTCTACCACTGGTAGGGCGCAATATTCCAATCCACAATATTGAATACGTGGTCTCACTTCACAACCGACATAGACACCCTGCAGTGTCATTTCCTCTTCGCGAGCAGTGGCAAAGCAGGCACATCCTGTCTGTGGTGACGTAGGCACATCCTGTGGGTGGTGACGTAGGCACATCCTGTCGGTGGTGACGTAGGCACATCCTGTCGGTGGTGACGTAGGCACATCCTGTTGGTGGTGACGTAGGCACATTCTGTCGGTGGTGACGTAGGCACATTCTGTCGGTGGTGACGTAGGCCATACTGGCGGAAGTGCCACCACCGGGTGCTGAGGGGACCTTGGCTCTCCCTCCGTCGCTCTACCGGAGGAGGTAGGAGGAGCTCCTCTAACCACTCAACTGGCAGTGGACATAGCTTCTCAGGCACCTGAAGGAGAAGGTGGAAACAGGTGGTTGCAAGTGGTGTCCCAATCCAAAGGGTGGGGAAAAAGCTAGCCCAAGCCTGTAGAGGGTGATGTTCCTCCATCCGTGGCCCGCTGCTCCTGTCTTCCTGTCTTCAGCCCCGCCTGGCCTACATAGGTAGGGAAAGCCGAATGGACTACAGCCCTCTTCTACTATCCCGTAGCCATTGGGAAAGTGTGCATAGCCTTTCGGCTCTCTGATGCAGTCGAGGGTGGCACATATCCACATCCCACTCCTTATACTCAGCATCAGAACCAAACGGGTTGTAGCAGGCTTCCCTTCTCTGTGCCGGTCTGCTGCGCCTTTTGCCTCGCTGTCTCCTTTTCTTTAGGTTGGTGTTTGCAGCTATGAACTAATTAAGAAATGGTGATTGGCTAATGGACTCATGTGGAAAAGACAGCTTACAGATTGAACCATATGAAGCAGGAATTTAAAAGATAAAAAATGCACACAGGGGAGTAACTGAATCAATCACACAACAGGGAAGAACCCTAAATAATATCAGGTCCCCTAGGAGTCTGTGAAAGATTAGGATATATGTATATATAGTGAGTGAAATAAGTATTGAACACGTCAACATTTGTCTCAGTAAATATATTTCCAAAGGTGCTATTGACCAGATGTTGGTAACAACCCAAGTAATCCATACATACAAAAAACCAAAACAATAAGTTCAGAAACGAAGAATCACATGAGGGGTCTGGGCAACACCGGTCTCATTCTCCAGAGTACTGGGGCGATACCTCTGGGGAAGTGTAATCCAACTCCCTTGTCAGCGCAGCTAACAGTGTTCTCCTCATCAACCACTGGATAAAAATGAGCCAAGAATCTATGTTATTTGTGTGTGATTAACCATTTGCTTGTGCTCTTGTTATTTTGCTTATTCTAGCCTGTTGGCTTAAAACCTTTTTGTTCATAAATACTACATATTCTTGAATATTCCTGCGTCTGCGTCCTTACTGCCTTCTCACCCAAAGACACATCACAAGAACTTAAGTTATGTGTAATAATGTGAAATGACACAGGGAAAAAATATTGAACACGCTGACTGATATTCATTTAATAGTTTGTACAAAAGCCTTTTTTGGTAAGGATAGCTTCAAAACGGCTCCTGTATGGAGAAACTAGTCGCATGCATTGCTCTGGTGTGATTTTGGCCCATTCTTCCACACAAACAGTCTTTAAATCTTGAAGGTTCCGTGGGCCTCTTCTACGAATCTTGATCTTCAATTCTTTCCATAGATATTCAATGGGAGTTAAGTGAGTGCCATGCAACCCTGGATGGGCCAGATGGATAAAGTAGTGGATGGTTGGTGGATGGCCACCATGTCCCAATAAGGCTGTGATGTCAGCAAGGAGGTGGTGGAGTCATGTTTTGGGCCGGAATCATGGGGAGAGAGCTGGTAGGCCCATTTAGGGTACCTGAAGGTGTGAAAAAGATCTAGTATATAGATTTACTGACTATGCACTTTCTTCCATGATACAAAAATAAAGAACTGGCTTTCTGTATCAAAATCGTCTTCATTCATGACAATGTACCATCTCATGCTGCAAAGAATATCTCTGTATCATTGGCTGCTATGCACATAAAAGGAAACTCATGGTGTGGCCCCCATCCTCCCATGTCCTCAACCCTATTGAGAACCTTTGGAGCATCCTCATGCAAAATATAAATGAAGGTGGGAGGCAGTTCACATCAAAACAGCAGCTCTTGGAAGCTATTCTGAAGAGATTCAAGCAGAAACTCTCCATAAACTCGCAAGTTCAATCGATGCAAGACTTGTGAAGTTCATTTCAAAGAAGGGGTCCTATGTTTAAAGTAACATGCCTTGTTAAGATGTGTTTGATTGAAATAGCTTTTGATTTCAGTAAATATGACCTCCTAATACTGCAATTTCAACAAATGACCATTTTCGGTTCATTACAACCTGTAAAATGTTTTGAAAGTCTGTTGTGCAATACTGTGCAAAATACTGTTTTCACTGGGTGCTATGTTAAATGAAATTCAACTTATACCCTGACAGTTGGGGACGTGAAAATTATACTGCCTGTAATTTGCATCAACTATTTAGGAAAATCAGTGTAAAATATAATTTGCATAATACTTTCCCAAGTAAAAAAAAAGTATATTTAAATGTACTTGAAATGTATTTTATTTATCCTAAATATACTTCCAATATATTATTTTGGTATGTATATTTTGAAAGTATACTTCAAATATACTTAACTATATTAAATATATACTTATGGTTAAACGTAAGTATACTAGAAGTATAATACTGGAGTATAATTTAAATATACTTTTTTTTTACTTGGGTTGGAATGCGGTGTAGTGACCACCGAGAGTTAGGACACCCATTTAAAGGCCCATTCAAACGGCGGCACCATACATAGGGCAGATGTCCCAATCCCTGTCCTGGGACATTGCGAAGAATCTATTGACCAGAGGAAAGAGTGCCCCCTACAGACCATCCAACATCACTTCCAGGACCATTGGTCTCTCATCCAGGGACCAACCAGGCCCAGCCTTGCTTAGCTTTAGATGCTAATGAGCAGATGAATATAGGGCATTATGCTGCTGGTGATATGCAATATGAGCACAATTTTTTTTAGGCTACGTGTGTAATAGAAATGTTCTGATGGAAGCTCTGCTCCATTTGTAGATGAATTGCCTCACAGTGGACTGATCCATTCATTTTTTGATGGTTTTATAGACTTCCTCACACTGCTTTCACTACACTCTTCCTCTGACTTCCTCTCTGCATGGTGTCATCACTTATTATCAGAGTTCAGCCCAAACTTGTTCCAACAGATCTCTATTTTGATTGGTTCACTTGGGACTTGGAGTCCTTAAAACTGATAGAATGTCAATGTTAGTGTTGAGTGAGTCAAGATTTATAATGAACATACACTGATCAGCCATAAGATTATGAGCACCTCCCTAATGTTGTGTAGGTCCCCCTTTTGCCGCCAAAAACAACACTAACCCTTTGAGGCATGGACTCCACTAGACCTGTAAAGGTGTGCTGGGGTATCTGGCACCAAAACATTAGCAGCAGATCCAATAAGTCCTGTAAATTGTGAGGTCGGGCATCCAAAGTTCAGACTTGTTCGTCCAGCACATCCCACAAATGCTCGATTGAATTGAGATCTGGGGACTTTGGAGGCCAAGTCAATAGCTAGAACCCACTGTTGTGTTCCTCAAACCATTCCTGAACAATGTTTGCTAAATGGCAGGACCCAAGTTTTCCCAGCAGAACATTGCCCAAAGCATCAAACTGTCTCAGCCAGCTGGCCTTCTTCCCATAGTGCATCCTGGTGCCTTGTGTTCCCCAGGTAAGCGATGCACACGCACCTGGCCATCCATGTGGTGTAAAAGAAAACATGATTCATCATACCAGGCCATCTTCTTCCATTGCTCCATGGTCCAGTTCTGATGCTCACATGCCCATTGTAGGTGATTTGGATGGTGGACAGCGGTCAGTATGGGCACCCTGACTGCTCTGCGGCCATGCAGCCACATATGCAACAAACTGTGATACACTGTGTGTTTTGACAGCTTTATGTCAAAACCAGTAATAACTGTTTCAGTTATTAAGCTACAGTAATTTGTCTGTGGTTAGGGAGTCAGATTTAGAATTGGAAGTTTGCTGGTTTGATTTTTAATTAGGTCACAATTCTATCCTTGAAAAAACTACTTTACCATTAGTTGCTCCAGGGGAATGGTTCTGTACTTGCTGTAAGTCAATCTGGATAAATATCTGCAAAATGGTTAGTTTAATGTAGGGGTTAGAGCAAATCAGTATTGAAATTGGAACGTTTTTTTATTTTACTGTTATTTTACTAGGTACAGTTTTTCCAGAAATTACCTGGGAACAATTCAGGTTAATGACAGAAAAACAGAACTTTCACTTCGGCAGTTGGGGATTTAACTTTCCCCCAGTCAGATGCTTTATCCACTAGGCCACCTTGCTACACCAATTACCCAAAAAGTATTTTTCAAATATTGTAAAACAAGCATGTTAGCGTATGTGTGTGTTTGTTTAGACATACAGTGTAGGTGAGTTCGTATTCAGAGCCAGGCTTTTGAGGGTTGACTGATATGGTCAGGAGATCCCATTCTCCATGGTTCTTCATTTCCTCACGAGAAAGCTCGGTGAGTTGATTGGATGAGTTGGAGAATGGTACAATTTGCAGTTCTCGGCCTGAAAGGGAACAGAGAAGATGAGGAGAAGCGTCACTCATCCAAATATCTGTTGATGGTCATATGAAAAAAATATTATAATAATGTTAACATTACTATAGGACAATATGTAGTTGTGTTACAGTGAAATGTTATTTTAAAGGAAAAATCCACAGGGGCTCTCCACTACTCACCCACAACAGGGTCATATCTCTTTTGATTCAATTTATTTGGAATTTTTCAAATTGACCACCAACTCACAGAGTAAACTGACTGTAGTCAAACCAGGAAACTGATCCATTGAATTGTTACGGTCCTACAAGGTCCATAGTGCTTTGCGCTTTTTACAAAGGTACAAGGGCTTGTATCTGGTCTAAAAAAATAATGACACTTTTTTTTCTCTGTCTCGGGAACTTGTTTACTGTATTAATTCTTTTCCGTTAGAGATACATTACTGAAAAAGTATGATGTCTGTCGGTTGTGGTTTTGACAAGGATGCTGTGGGCAGACCCCCTGCCGCCAGGGCTCCCCGACCTCCTGCTTGTGACAGGGCTCCCTGACACCCTACCGCCGGGGTGCCTGAACTGCCTTGCCCCTGGCCGCCCTCTGTCCCTCCTGCCCCCGGGTACTCTGTATCGCCCACCCCGGTGTTGTGGGCTTAGGGGGGGGTTCTGTAACGTCCAGCCCTGGATGGGCTGAGTTATTGGACTTCCCCTTTGTTTAGTGTTTCAGTGTTATGCATGGTGGTTCTGTTTCTATGTTCTGTTTCACTTGTTCCCTTTCAGTTCCTGCCCTGTGTGTTTCAGTGTCTCTAGTGTGCTCCCTCATGTGTTGTGTTTTGGCTCCCTCTTGTGTTTGTTTATATCATTGCGTTAGGTTATGGGTCTGTTTTGGGTTATGTCATTTAGGGTTACGTCATTGCTCCCAGGTGTGTTGCGTTAGTCCTCGTTTGTATTAGTATTTAGTTTGTGTGTTTCTGTCATTCCCCTGTCGGTCAATGTGTTCCATATGATGTGTTCCTGTTACGTGTTACTGTTGCGTGTTCTCCCAAGTACATATATTCTCCGTTTTGCCCCTCGTGGCAGTTTTGTTTGGAAATTAAGTGTTTTGTTATTAAACACAATTGATTTACTGCAGCTCCTTCGCTCCGGTCTCTACCTCCAATCATACATGCTGTAGCATCGTGACAGCAACTGTCTACTGTAACATTCAGTTAAAAAAGATTTTTGCAATCGCTATATCCAGGAAAGCTATATAGACTAGCTAGAATATATTATGGCTAACTGTACATAGAAATGTGTAAATTAAAGTTTTAGAGTTCAACGTAACTTATATCATAAACAAAATATATTTGCATAATCCAACAATCAACGAGTTTGAATCACCATTATTTTTATTACTATTCACTGAACATTACATATCACCTACTAAATAAACGATAAGCATTGTTTGTTCATTGATGGGTCATGTCGTTTTCCAGTAGGATAGTAAGACAAAATAAACAAGCACTTGCACCGTAACATTTTAATTACAAGACATATAATGGGTGGGTAAGTGGATTATCATATGTTATCAAATGTTCTTCTAACAATCACCATTTGGATAGGTCCTAACAATTGAATGGATTTATAATTCATTGGGTCTAGTTAGTACATTTGTCTTATTTTTATTATTTATTTAATACATGTTTTAATGAATCCAGGGCTAAAGAGGCGCTCAATGCCAAGGCTAAGAGGAAGGGACGTGGCATGCTGAAACTTTGGATACAATCAGTTGGCAATCACCTGTGGCACTCTACAGTCAACTGTGGTGGTGACAAGCAGGTACGTCTCTATTCCAGTGGGCTTACAGCATTGACATACCCACTACCTCACGTAATGTTGAATATCTTCTGCATTTTTTTTAGATATGATCACAAATTATACTATGTTATGAAGGTACTCCAAAGAATATGGAAATCCCTTCTGCCTCACATTTCTTGTAACCACACCTGGACGGAGGAGGGTAAGGATGTACATTGCCAACATGCACCACTGACTTCCAACTAGGGGTGCAACGGATCATGAAACTCACGGATCGGATCGGTTTTCGGATCAGAGTCACGGATCGGATCATTTTTCGGATCAGCAAAATAAAAAAATATAAAATAATTGGAATTTGGGTTAGTTGTTTTTATAATTTTCAGTGGTTATGATGAGCAATATGAGAGATAAATTTGGTTAATATTGATCGCTGTTTAGGTAC
>JACXGM010005730.1:0-34520 GCA_016801145.1 Umbra pygmaea
CATACAGGACCTTATACAGGACCTCATACAGGACCTCATACAGGACCTTATACAGGACCTTATACAGTATCTTATACAGGACCTCATACAGGACCTCATACAGTACCTTATACAAGACCTTATACAGGACCTTATACAGTATCTTATACAGGACCTCATACAGGACCTCATACAGGACCTCATACAGGACCTCATACAGGACCTTATACAAGACCTTATACAGGACCTCATACAGGACCTTATACAGGACCTCATACAGGACCACATACAGTACCTTATACAGTACCTTATACAGGACCTCATACAGGACCTTATACAGGACCACATACAGCACCTCATACAGGACCTCATACAGGACCTCATACAGGACCTCATACAGGACCTCATACAGGACCTCATACAGGACCTCATACAGGACCTCATACAGGACCTCATACAGGACCTTATACAGTACCTTATTAACATAGTTGTAAAAAGTACAAAGTAAAATCACTGTTCTTGATTTGGGTGAGTTAACGAGATTTCGGAAGCTTCTAATTAAGACCAAATTACCATGTAAAGGGAGTACATAACTAACCAGTGATCTATGAAACAGAAAGAATGACAACAATTATGGTAATTAGTTAGTTATAAACCCGTTAGCAAAAAACTTCTAATTTAGGTTTAATTTAGGAACTTCCCAAAATGGGTAAACCCAGCCGGGTATTGTACTTTGTATATTTTACAACTCTGCTATAGTCTGTGCTTTGGTTTAATTACACTTTTTCTAGATGATTACGAAATGTGAGAACTATAAAATGTAAAAATTAAAAATTGTGGTTAGCTATAGGTTTGTTTCCCTTTGACAAACAAGCCGTCCTACATAATAAAAGCACTTTAATGCCAGCAAATGGAATCTTTCACTACACCACATGGCAATACAAAATATACTGCTATACCATAGATACTCCCAGTTGCCGTGTTTGCAAGAGAGAAAGCCAATTTTTGTAAAGAGAAAATACTGATTCAATACAAATTTCCATTTAAGTCCTAGCAAGATAAGGATGTAAAGGCTCCTTCCAGTGTAAGCACAGCGGAGTTCATATTCATTGGTTTAAACATGACTCACAGCCTCCTCAGTGAGACCGAGAGAGAAAGCACTTGGATGAGATGGGCTCTAAAAATAAAGACAAGGCATGATTTGCATTTCCTCACATACTGTACGTCTGCTGCTTGCAATGCAGCCAACCACAGCACCACATACAATTAGGCAGATTCATATTAGCCCCATTCAGGAGTAAGCTTTGCTGCACACAACACATATGCCTATTAGGTGGCTCACATCTCATATGTCACTCACGTCAAGTTTAGGTGTGAAACTGACAGGGGAAAAGGATTCGCTCTATGTTTTTACACAGGCTGGTTTTGTCGTTAGGAGCCGAGGACCAGCATTCGTTCACTTTTCCAAAGGTCAAAGTGATTGTGACAATCTCAAAAAAGGTCAGGCCATTGCAATAATCGTCCAGCTGAATCATTGGAACTGGTTCCAGCACAATGCTTTGAGGCCTGCAATAGCCAATCGAAAGCCCCAAACTAAAACGTTTCCGTGGAAGCATGCCATAGGTCAACACACTACAGAAACGAGGGTTTAGCATCAAGAGTGCAATCCATCAGGGAAAATGTTACACAATCTTAGAACTTCTCCCCCCTCACTACTGGAAAGGCCAGAATAACGATCGACTTGAACTTTTTAACTTAACTGTTTCCATAGGAACAATAACTAAGAAAGCAGCTCTATCTATCAAGCTAAATTGATGAAGTAGTGGAGAGAAATCCAAATCTACTGTAAAAAGGCATCCATGCAGAGCAACAATGTGCATTTTCATACTACACTGTATGGTTAAAAAAATCTATATTTTTAAAAAGCCTTGAATCTTTGCCTGTTTTGGTATGATAATGCTTTTGGGAACCTACTGTACATGGTGTCACAATTCTGGTTTTATTATGATATTATTACGGTAGACCAATAATCGGAAACGCCTGATTACCATCAGATGCTTGCTTCGCAAGATCTTCAAAAGGACAGTGGTCGTTTCCATCCCCAAGAATCCCAAAGTAACCTGCCTAAATTAATCCTGCCCTGACGCACCCACATGAATACCCCTGGAGTGTCTGGAAAGACTGGTCATGACCCACATCAAAACCATCGTCCCAGCAACTGTGAACCCTCGATAATTCAGCCTTAGTAACGCTTATGATGCCTTAGTAACTGCCACCACACTCGCCCACCTGGAGAGAAATACCACCTATGTAAAGGTTAATGTTCATTGACTACAGCTCAAGATTCAACACCATAATGCTCTACTAAGTCATCATCTAGCTGAGTTTACTGGGCAGAAACACTTCTCTTTAAAACTGGATACTGGACTTCCTGTCAGGGCTCCCCCAGTGCTAAAGATGTGTAACCACACCTATGTCAAAATGTCCCTTAACACAGTGGCCCCACAGGGGTGCATTCTGAGCTCAGTCCTGTACGCCCGGTACACACTACTGCGTGGCGATGCACAACTCCAACACTATCATCAAGTTTTCCAATGACACGACGGTGGCGAGCATGACCACCAACGATGATAAGACCACCTGCAGAAAAGAGGTCAATAACCAAAGGACACAGCAGAGAGCAGGTGAAAAGAGCACGCTCCCATCCTCATGAACGGGGCCAAGGTGAAGTAGGTAGAGAACTTCACGTACCACTGGGTACACATGAACAAGTACCTCACTTTGTCCACACGCAGAGAAAATTGTGCAGCTACTTCAGCAGCTACCTCATCCCATTCAGGAGGCTGAGACACTTTGGCATGAGCCCAAAGATGCTCACTAAGTTCTTCTGTCGTACCATGGAGATCATCCTGACAGGCTGCATCAACACCTGCTACGGAAACACCTATGAGCAGTAACGCAGAGCACTACAGACTGGTGCAGTCAGCCCAGTACATGACAGGGACCGAACACCCACCCATACAAGATCTCAACTCCTCATGGTCCCAGAGGAAGTCCTGAGGTATCACCCAAACAACACCTGTTCCACCTAATACCACATGGTAAGCAGTATCTGAGCATTAACACACACCAATAGACTGAAGGACTGTTTCTACTCACAAATCATAAGACTAATCAATAGTTGTATTCTTATTGATCATGTTTTATTATTCTACTAGAATGCTAACGCATCATTAGTGAAAGATTTCGTAACCAAGTGAAGATTAAAAATGAAGCTAATTCTGTGTTAGTAGGGGTCAATACCTGGATCAGTTTATTCTAAAAGAATTAGCTCAAAGTGATGCTAGGTGATAGGCATTCGGGGCGTCAGATGACTCAATGGTTAGCGAGTCAGACTTGTAGTCTGAAGATTGCCGGTTCAATTCCTGACTGTGCCAAATGTCATTCTTGGACAAGGCACTTTACCCTAGGTTGCTCCAGGGGGATGTCCCTGTACGTACTGTATGTCTCTCTGGATAACAAGGTCAGCTAAATGACTCAAATGTAATTGACAGTGAATTACTTCTGGTGTTGGATTAGAACTGGTGTTGAGAACATATCCTAGGGGAAACACTTACTGGAAGTGCACTCAACAAGCCCTGCACATACAGTTGAATGCAAAAGTTTAGGCACCCCTGACAATTTCCATGATTTTCATTCATTAACAATTGGGTGTTTGGATCAGCAATTTCATTTTCATCTATCAAATAACTGAAGGACACAGTAATATTTCAGTAGTGAAATTAGGTTTATTGGATGACCAGAAAATGTGCAATATGCATAATAACAAAATAGATTTGGATACTTCAACAGGAATATCACATCAATATTTAGTTGAGCCTCTTTTAGCAGGAATAACAGCCTCTAGACACTTCCTATAGCCTGTAATGGTTAATGTAATGTAATCTGGATTCTGGATGAAGGAATTTTGGACCATTCCTGGCGGTTTGATGGTTGCCGAGCATGGACAGCCCACTTCAAATCACCCCACAGATGTTCAATGATATTCAGGTCTGGGGACTGGGATTGCCATTCCAGAACATTGTACTTGTTCCTCTGCATAAATGCCAGAGTAGATTTTGAGCAGTGTTTTGGGTCGTTGTCTTGTTGAAATATCCAGCCCTGGCATAAATTAAAATTTGTGACTGATTCCTCTACATTACCCTCAAGTATCTGCTGATATTAAGTGGAATCCATGTGACCCTCAACTTTAACAAGATGTCCAGTACTGGCACTGGTCACACAGCCCCACAGCATGATGGAACCTCCACCAAATTTTACTGTGGGTAGCAAGAGTTTCTTGGAAAGCTGTTCTTTTGCCGCCATGCATAACGCTTCTTGTTATGACCAAATAACTCCATCTTTGTTTTATCAGACCACAGCATCTTCCAAAATGAAGCTGGCTTGTCCAATTGTGCGTTTGCTAGCGTTGTAGTACTCTAAACCGGTCTTGGTCTCAAGACCGATCTCGAGACCCCTTTTTGATGGTCTCGGTCTTGTCTCGGTCTCGATCGCATTTGTACTCGGTCTTGTCTCGGTCTCGGACATTGAGGACTCAGGACTTTTTTTCAAGACCAGTCAAGACCATAACTGTGGAAATATCAATAAATTGCCAGTATATTGTCTATTTTTTGTTAACACCCTTACTTTTATTGGATGTAAAACGTACTGATTCAAATCCAAGCAATAACGTGACTAATGGCTAATTATGTATTTTTGTTACCGCTGTCACCCATCCCCGCCCCCTTTCACTCGCACTCCCAAGAAAGTGAGCTGTATTTGTCTGGGAGTGGGACAAGATGTCTGCAAAATCTTCAGTACTACAATTCGGCTACAAAAATCATAAAGAATATATTTGTAAAACAACATCCAGAAGAAAGTATACAGCTTCTTGTAAATACTGCAGTGCTTCGATTTCAGAGACGGTGGGGACTACTTCAAACTCATATCGTCACTTAGAAAGGAAGCACAAAGAAAGGTAAGCTATGTGTAAGAGTGATGTTTAGCAAAGCTGGCTAGCTAACGTTAGCAACCTGCCTCGGATGGGGATTGAAAACCGGTTCCACTCGAGAACCAGTTATAACTGAGCCATACATAAAGCATCTTTATATTCGACTCTGGGTTCTATGTTTTATAAATCATTGATATTGAATGCCCTCAAAGTTAACGAGTCCTCTTATCGATGCTCCTGCTCCAAAGCGAATTTATGTCCCACCATAGTCTTATTTGATCAATGAGTACTGTAGACAAACTGCTGCGCGTGTGTAGCTAATGTTAAGTTACATCGGCCTTAGGTAATGTCAGCTGATTACAGCTCCCGACATTAAAGCTACGCGCCGAGGAGACGCTCCCTCGTTTGGGTGAGAGAGCTAACCTAGAGATATGAGCAGAGAGTGGAGACTGAGTAATGCGCCTCAACTTATATGAGAAATGACTAAATTAAATAGGTTATTTTATGGCACATGGCACGTTACTTTCAGAGAGCTAATTTTTAAGTTCCAATTTACAGTTGCAGTTCAAATATATAACTTTTTACCACACTCTCTGGCTCATACCATAAATCATTTAACTTCCTTGTTTACCTATTTGAAGAATCTGATGGCCAAAATACCATTGATTTATATTGTGTTTACTTTTTTATGAAACTGCTTTCTGACCTCTTTGTATTAGATATCGTTTGTTGCTTTGATTACACATAAAAGCTATAAAAGACTCTTACTTAAAATAGTTTTTCGTAAACATCAACATTTCCCATATAATTACTGTATTCATTATAATACACAGCTTTTCTACATTTTAAATGTTGAATGTTTGGCTTTTTTTACACATTTAGCTATGTGGTTTTGAAAAAAAATTATTGTTGTTGGTTTAAAAACAACATAACTTTATGTATTGTTGATAAAAGGCAGAGAAAAGTGAAGACTTTAGTAATGAACAATGAATAATTGTTTTACATTCTGTACTAAATGATGGAAGTCACCCAGGAGTATTGAATAACGATGGTTAAGTTCATTTCAGCTTTCAGTGTTTAATATCTATGTGTTTTTAAGGGAATGTGGATCTTTCAGATCAATTTGAGAAGCTCTTTTGATCATGTTTCACATTTGATTGTGTCATGTAGTGTGGGGCGCTGGTCTTGGTCTTGACTCGGTCTCGCCATCCCTCGGTCTTGGTCTCGGCTTGGTCTTGGCCCCTAAAAGTCTTGGTCTTGTCTTAGTCTCAATACGCTCTGGTCTTGGTCTTGTCTTGGTCTCGGGTTAGGTGGTCTTGACTACAACACTGGCTTTTGCATACCTCAAGCGACTCTGTTTGTGGCATGTGTGTGGAAAAGGCTTCTTCCACATCACTCTCCCCTACAGCTTCTCCTTGTGCAAAGTTCGCTGAATTGTTGAACGATGCACAATGACACTATCTGCAGCAAGATGATGTTGTAGGTCTGTGGGCTGTTTTTGACCATTCGCACCATCCTTTGCCTCTCTGATATTTTACTTGGCCTGCCACTTCTGGCCTTAACAAGTACTGTGCCTGTGGTCTTCCATTTCCTCACTATGTTCCTCACAGTGGACATTAACAGCTTAAATCTCTGCAATAGATTTTGTAGCCTTCCACTAAACCATAATGTTGAACAATCTTTGTTTTCAGGTCATTTGAGAGTGGTTTTGAGGCCCCCATGTTTCCACTTTTCAGAGGAGAGTCAAAGAAAACAACAACTTGCAATTGGCCACCTTAAATACATTTTCTCATGATTGGATGCACCTGTCTATGAAGTTCAAGGCTTAATAAGCTCAAAAAACCAATTGTGTGTTCCAGTTAATCAGTGCTAGGTAGTTACAGGTATTCAAATCAATAAAATGACAAGGGTGGCCAAACTTATGCACCTGTCTAATTTTGTTTTGATGCATATTACACATTTTCTGTTAATCCAATGAAACTCCTTTCACTACCGGAATATTACTGTGTCCTTCAGTTATTTGATAGATCAAAATGAAATTGCTGATCCAAACCCCCAATTATTTATAAATGAAAATCATGGAAATTGTCAGGGGTGCCTAAACTTTTGCATCACACTAACGACACAGCAGACCCTCACTGGTGTCTAGAAGCTGGGGGCAAAGCCAGCAGTCATGTGTGTCGCCTCTACATGTACGAAGCAAAACCACCATCCACACTCTTGATCAGAGCATCATCATTTGAATGGAAGCCAGTCATCCCCTGTGCCGCCTTCATGAAACAAACCACGTAATAATGTGTGCCACTAATGGAGAAAGTGCTCGGATGCAACACAAAATAAAAGCAGACAGGAGGAATTACAGCGCGCCAGACTGACCTTTCCCTTTTGATAAATCATACAGCCACAGAGGCCAGGGAGGCTGTCATTATGTCCGTGTGGATGTGGGGCGCCCAGGCTTGAAAAACAATCCCTTCCCATAAAGCGGCTCTGTGGTATTGACTGACCCACAGAGCAGAGCCACATTACAACAAACAGAATTCAGACCAGGAATTCAGTGTTTCGCACTGGCAGAAGGAGAGGGCGACGCGGACGCCTGCCTGCACTCTTTAGGGAGGTCAAACATTATCATTCAGCGCAGCATCAGCCCCCCGACACTCAATTAAGCCATGGCTTCAAACTACCGGGGACTGTCTGTAGACTATACGGTAGGAGCTGATGCTGTCATAACACTCCTTTTCGGGACACACCTTCCAAAGCCTCTCTGTAGGAGGTCGTCAAAAGCAGGCTTTTCAACTGCTATCTTCAAGGGGCTGGTAAGCCTTTCATTCTCCAGTATTATCTTTGGCTTTTGAATGGCAAGGTTAAATAAGGAGCTGATTCACTGAACAAATGAAAGGCAGTGGTATCAGGGGGATACTATGCCCTTATTCCCCCTACAACCAGAGGCGAAACATTAACTTCAATCTACCCACAAGGACTTCAGTCGAGTTCAAGATTCAGGCCCAGAAAAAGATGATGTGGCCATTTCTTTTTTAAGAGGGGGCATGCATGGACCGGAGTAAAGAGTCCAGACCACTACACCAACATGGCAAAAGATGTGGCCATTTGCCACGATATGTATACAGTACCAGTCAAAGGTTTGGATATACCCATTCACTTGAAATGGGTGTTTTAGTGTGTCCAAACTTTTGACTGGTACTGTATATTCTCCCCCAATTGAAATCTTCAAAATAAAACTAATAAAAAATAGATCAAATCAACTACAATTCTATAGGAAGATGTCTCCAATCACAAATGGAAATGTGGAATCGGATTACAGAGTCTACTGTGTCTGTCAGAACAATCGATGAAAAGGCTTTCATCAATTTCTGGAGAGCAGCTCATTTGACGGCATGCCAGAGATGGTTTCCTAAATCTCTCTCTCTCTTGCACACACACACCCACACACCCACACTACAGTGCGGAGGGGGGAGAATTAGCATTTTTACATATTTTTCACATTTTGGGATTGTAGTAACATATAGTGGGGAGATTGACAGGGGAAAAATTACACCAAAGCTTTATTAATTTGTTTGGTGCAGTTGGAAGCTAATCAAACATGTATTTTCAGGTGTGAAAAACTAATCCCCCCCCCCCAGTTAATTCAACAGAGTAAATGGTATAATTAGTGTCAGGTGTTTGAATACCTTTGTAAACAATCAGGCCTGATTTTGTCCAGCCCTGCCCAGTAAAATTCTGAATAGTGTTGGCTCGTCATCAGATTGCAATTCAGCACACAAATAATCCAGGAAGTCACAATAACCCTAAAACAACATCTAGGGATCTGTGGGCCTCTTGTTCGGCAAATCAAGGGTGGCTGACTGCATGGCTCTGCAGAGGGTGAACCGTTCAGTCAAACATGTCGTCAGGGCCTCACTGCCTCCCCTCCATTGCAACCACAACACCATGTATCCAGGGCAACCACAACACCATGTATCCAGGGCAACCACAACACCATGTATCCAGGGCAACCACAACACCGTGTATCCAGGGCACCGTGTATCCAGGGCAACCACAACACCATGTATCCAGGGCAACCACAACACCATGTATCCAGGGCAACCACAACACCATGTATCCAGGGCAACCACAACACCATGTATCCAGGGCAACCACAACACCATGTATCCAGGGCAACCACAACACCAGCTATCGCAAAAAGGCAAAGAAGAACAATGATGCCAGCGACTCAACCCATGGACCGTTCGAACCCTGGAACCATGGCACTGCTGGGTCATGCAGTATGATAAGGATCGTAAGGATCATATAAGGATTGTATGATAAGGATCGTAAGTATTGTATGATAAGGATCATAAGTATTGTATGATAAGGATCATAAGTATTGTATGATAAGGATCGTAAGTATTGTATGATAAGGATCATAAGTATTGTATGATAAGGATCGTAAGTATTGTATGATAAGGATCGTAAGTATTGTATAATAAGGATCATAAGTATTGTATGATAAGGATCATAAGTATTGTATGATAAGGATCATAAGTATTGTATGATAAGGATCATAAGTATTGTATGATAAGGATCATAAGTATTGTATGATAAGGATCATAAGTATTGTATGATAAGGATCGTAAGTATTGTATGATAAGGATCGTAAGTATTGTATGATAAGGATCATAAGTATTGTATGATAAGGATCGTAAGTATTGTATGATAAGGATCATAAGTATTGTATGATAAAGATCGTAAGTATTGTATGATAAGGATCATAAGTATTGTATGATAAGGATCATAAGTATTGTATGATAAGGATCAAAACACACAAGCAAGTCTATATGAGAATGGTTGACAATCAAAAATCATACGAAATGGTATGCCAACATTTTCTTAAATGTTTCCTCAATAAAAATGGTAAATGGTAAATAGACTGCATTTATATAGCGCTTTTTCTGACCAATGGCCACCAAAGCCCTTTAAATAGCCTCACATTCACCCATTCAATTCACTCCTTCATACACCGACGGCGGTGTGTCAATAAATGAGTGAAATATCGGTCAAAGCATGTCGTTTTCTCACTTTTACCTAACATTAGGTTTTTGTTGAAGACCTTAGAACATTTGGTGTCAGGGGCAAATACAGTTGTAATTAATATTATTCAACCGCCATTGCAAATCAGGTTTATTGTCAAATTAACAGACGTTCAGCTGTTTGCAATGAACAAATCAAAAGCAATTGAAATAGCTCAACACAACAAATGCTTCAAGCGGTTTCCCCAAATTCAAGTGCAAATGCAACTGACAATGACATCCCCAGTCTGAAAATTATTAATTCCATTCATGACAAGCACCTTTAGTACATAGTAGAGAACCCTTTTGCTGTTATTATCTGCTGCAAATGAGATGCATAGCCAGACACCAGCCTCTGGAAGCATTCCTGAGGAATCTTAGGCCATTCCTCATGAGCAGTAATATTCTAGGATCTGTGTGCTGCAACCGCCTTCTTCAAAAAGTTAAAGTCAGGTGACTGTGATGACCACTGTAGAATTTTCCAGGACTACTTCTGCAACCAAGCCTTGTTGGAATTTGATGTATGGAATTCCAAAGCCTCTGTGGCATCTTAATATAATTTTGAGCATATTGGAGCCAACTTTTCTTGTTTTTGGATCAGTAGTGTTGTATGTCTTGAAGTTCTGGCATTAAAACCTTGTGCGTTTAGTAGCACCTTACTAAAACCTCTGTGTCTGTTGCTAACAAGTCTTGCTGCAACCATTTTGCAATCTCTAAATTTTCTCACAACCTGCTGTCTCAGAAATCTGGTTACAGCTGTTGATAGCTTCCTTTTTCTGCCCCATCCAGGTCGTGTTACCACCGTTCCCTTAACTTTGAACTTGCGAACTATGCTTCCAACGGTGTCTCCGGTAGGGTTCGACCGATTTATCGGTGTGCAGATTAATCGGCAGATCTTTAGAATTTTTTTACATAATCGGCATCGGCCAATATCAAGCCGATTAATAAGCAGGCGCATCTTGCGGGCAGCCTGGTGGCCAGCCCGGGTGTTGTTGTTGTTGTGGACACGTGTACAATGCACGCTGCTCCTAGATTCAATTACCAGCAGAGTGAGCAGACCTCATCCAGTGACTAAGGAAGGAGCTGTTCCTCTGAGAAAACAGTAAGGATTAAATTCTTATAAATCCTATTTAATGAAAAAACGTATGACATGTTACTGCCAACTTCGAGAAAAAAAATGAATTGGCGACATGGCTTTCGGCTACTTTGGATATTGATAGCTGTCATGTCACAATAATTAAGCTCGAATTTTGCAATCACAGACAGTGGATCTGAGACTTATTATTTGTTCCGTTTGTGTGTCTATATTTGAGAAAGTTGTCAACTCAATGCAGAGAAAGAAGTTGTAGTTAAAAGAGACGACCGCACCATAGGCTAGTGAAGGACTGGCTTTGCTAGCATCGTTGCTAGGGTTGGTAACAGTCTATGGTTGGTACAGAGTAGACCCGCTGCTAATATGGCACCTGTGCCTTAACTACCCGTATCTACCGGACCGAATAGCAACACGGATTTCGTTGCCTCATTTCGGTGCCACCTATATGCTTGCATTGCTCTCTGATGCTCCGAAAACTAATGTTAGAATAACAGAAACATCACAGCATGTGACGCTAGTTAACATTACACTCTTCAGCAGCTAACGTTAGCCTTGGTAAGTTTGTAGTTAGCATGAAAGGGGATAAATTAAAATCAGTCACATATAATCACTTGTTAGCTTCACATGGTTAATATTAGCCTACAATAGTGGGTTAACTGCTTTCATTCCAACAGAACCCATTGTTTATCAGCCAAAACTTTTATCTGTTCTGTTTTCCACAAGGCTTTTAGGGAAAAATGACCGGTTTTTGAAAAAACTGCTGCACAATGGTTAACTAGCTATATTGCGTTGCATATGATGAATAAGGGGGATTTATAATTAATCATCAGATCAGCCAACAGTAGATCAAAGTCGGGTACTGGCACCAAACGAGTGCCAGTATATTTTTTACACTAAATATTGGCAAGCAATATGTTTTGGTCAATTAAAAGTGCAAAAAAGTCATTAAGTGTCTTCCATAAGTATTGAGAGAGTAAAAAGTCAAACTTGCTACTTTTACCTGTAGATGTTTCAAAACATGTTTTACCAAATTATAATTACAGCACTTTTAGAGTTTCATCGCCCCATTTTGTGCAACCATCATATTGGTTAAGGGTACAGAAAATTTTGACTTTACAATCCCAATATTTCTGGAGGGCAATATAAATGGCTATCAGTTCGCTTTAAAATTGACAATTATACTGAAAGATTATCCAATTAATAATTGAGTCATGCTGCTTTATTGTTTGTTTATGTGCTTGGTCAATTATCAACGAAAGCTGCATGGACATGTTTTTGCCTGTCAGATCAGTGCAGGAAAACAGCCATTCATAAAAGATATATTCAACTTAAATATCAGTGGGCAGTTTATTAAAGCATTTTAGCACAATAAACCTGGAGCATACAGTGCTCCTCAAAACAAAAGTGGCAGCAGAAAACATACTTGCACCAACCTGACTCCACTGGTAGCTGAGCTATTTTAGAATGCTAGAGAAAATGTAGACAGCCACTAGAAAGGCATCACAGATAAACAGATCGGTACAGATAATATCGTTACCAAATGAATGTTTATCATTACTATTGGCAACAGCTATATATTTCCATATCTGTCCCTACAAGTATGCACCCCTTTTCACCAAACAAAACAAATACAATTCCATTTTCCATCTGTTCCCACACACAGAACGATTTCAACTGAGTTATTTAATTTTTTTAATGAGTTCATCACTGTTTATGTTGAAAAGGACAAATTTCGCATTGCCATAAACACTCCATTATGCCTATAATATGAAATGCAACCCTAGGACTCAAAGCAATTATCCAAACCAGTCCCTGCCACTTCTCCATCCCAAAAAATAAAAAACACTGCATGTAGGACTCTATTTCCCTTCTGACAACCAAGCATGCAACCAAATTGCCCCCACATGGGAAGAAGATGAATATTCAATGGTTCACTCACCCTTCCACTGTGGGTAGCCTAACCTCTGCATATTACCAACAGAATGCTCTGTGAATATTAACAAGTGTGTTAGAGAGCAAACTAGACCATTGGCCCGAACCTAGCTCCCGGTCACGCCGCTAACCGCCAGACAATTGCAGCCATTTTGAGAAGGCAGATCACGGCGTAGTAGCTTTAATTAGCACATTACATGATGAAAAGTGACCAATGTCGAACACTACTACTAACAGCTCCGCCAAATCTGAAACAAGCAAGACTGCTGGTCATAGATTAACCAAGCTAATAGAAAACAGTCTGAAGGCTTTAAATATTCAGCCGAGTTTTGCAGACGAATAGGTCCTGGGGAACAAACGCAGAAAGAGACTATTAAGCTGGATAGAAGTTGCTCGATAGAAAACTGGAGACATAAAGGCAAAGTAATGAGGGGGGATGTTAGCGTGGTAAAACCAGACTGCTAGCGTAAGCAGGCCATATAAACCTGGTTTTTACAGATATAAAATTGCTAATGTGAAGTGCTAAGGGTGAAGCAGCAAGTCTGCTATTGAATTAAGCCCAAAGATGACAATGAATCAGAGATAATGACGTATTAATACTTAATAAGAGCTTCATGCATACTTGAACATTAATCAATGCTTGTGAAATAACTGGAAATTATTCATTTGTCGTATTTGTCTAAGCAGAAAGAAGAGAAATATTTATGCAGGACCTGAGGAGCTAAGTTTACCAGCTCCCTAAGGGCTAAGCAGACCAAAGGAAAAAGAAAAAAAGCAGGTGTGCAACAGTACAGGCCAAAACGACACGTTTTAGAAATACGCCAGCACTTTACCTTGTGAAGATCAGAAAGCACTGCAACCTGACAGGCTGGAAAATAACTTATGACCTCTTTTGAAACATCGCTCACATACATCAGGCCCCCACATAACATAAAAATCAGTCACAGAACACCTACACAGACACAAGCAAACTGTCCCACCCCCACCACACACACACACATTTCAACCCTCTCCACTCGCTAACACTCACCACAACAGGAATCCTGCTTCTTGCAGAAGCACCGCACTCAGAGATTGACTCTGTTAGTGGCTGGAGACCAAGGCTGCAGTGCCAAGCACTAAATAAGGCACATAAAGTTGTCACGGAAGACAACCGGCAGACGCCAAACCATTCAATGTTAATAGGAGAGCATCGGTTACCAGATACTAAATAAAAGCTCCCGTCACCATGGCCAGGGTTAGATACCAAAGGTGCCATGGATTTATAGAGAAGAAAAATTGGTTTTCCATTCTTTCCCCTTCCATTCCCTGACTTCATCTCCTTTCAGCCCGGTTGATTGTGATGTAGGGAGGCAGGGGTGTTGGTGGAGCTACAACACCACCCCAACGCAGGGCTAGATGTGGTTGTAATTGACTATTCAGAACCAATGAAATCTAGCAAATGTATTAATTTATTGTTTCTTTTCAAGTTGATTGAGAACTTATTCTCATTTGCCACACTTGGGGAGAAGTGTGGGGGGGGGCGGATGAATGAGCCAATTGGAAGCTGGGGATGATTAGGTTGCCATGACGAGGGCCAGATTGGACATTAGTCGGGGTTACTGGTAATACCCCTACTCTAATGAATAGTGCCATGGGATCTTCAGTGACCACAGAGACTCAGGATACCCATTTAACATTTCAACCAAAACAACACCCTAAGTACAGCCCTGGGGTATTGGGAATTATCTTTAGACCAGAGGGAAGAGTGCCCCCTACTGGCCCTCCAACGCCACTTCCAGCAGCATTGGTCTCCCATCCAGGGACTAACCAGGCCAGACCCTGCTTAGCTTTAGAAGCAAACCAGCAGTGAATACAGGGTATTATGTTGATGGCCCAATAAATACTTCTAGCCAAAACTGCCTCAGTAATTGTTTTTGTGAACGGAGGATAGTCCCAAAGTTTAATTTCAGAGGATTACAAACGGGGCTTTTAACATATCAACATTTGTGCTGATTTATATATTTTTTTCCTCGTGCCTTAGAGGCACATCATGATCAAAACTATACACTTTTAATAACTGAAAATTACTTAGCTCTCAAAGTGTCGACATCAGAACAGTAGGAAAGTCTAGCAGATGGAAATCATTTTTTACATCTAAATTGCTCTTTCGCCTTGTAACCAAGGTATGCTATTCCATTACAGCAGCATTTCTTTTTCAAATATGTTTTACAGCAAATGGACCAATCAGTCCCCCGTGACAAGAACAACATAACAGAGTCAGCTAATAAGTCTTTGGTTTTGGTGCTGTGTTGAAGAACTGTAGGAATTAAATCCTTTTACCATACATTTCATTTAAAAGTATAGTAAACTCATTCTTTTCTGTATTGAAGTAGAAAACATGGGTTAAAAGCATACATTTTGAATACCTTTTCATCGCTGGCTGAGTTTGAATTATTCATAAAAACAATTACTTATCGATGTTTTGGAAAAATGACTAATTGTAACAGTTATATTTTGTGGTCCAAATACTGGCCATTGATATCTCACAGCATCAATAAGTCCTGAACAGCATCATATCTGCATTGGACAAAAAACAGAATGTTGCAGCTGTTAGTCTTATATAATTTATAATTTACCAACCTAGGGTTCTTAGAAGACAGTGTATCGTGGCCTGAAAAACATTCCTGACCATGTGAAATGTACCTAATAGGAAGGCTTGTTTGTCTACACCTCTGGTGATATCTATGGGTGTTCCTCAAGGTTAGACACTTGAGCCGAGTTTATTCTCTGTGTATATTAATGAAATCAATGACACTCACTTATATACAACATGCATCTTAACATGCATCTTATTGAATAGTGCTAGACACCCTACAAAACAGCTTTAAACTAATCCAACATGCCTTCTTTGCCATGCCATCAAAAGCCAAACCTTTGTTGTTCAATCAACCTGCAAGTCCCCAAACATCTTCACCCTGATCAGCGTCAGGTTTGGATTATGTTGATCACATACCTTCAATCTAAAGTAGAACTCAGAATTGGTTACAAAATAGAATACTTCGCTAGTGCTGCCAACGCCTTGTAAGTGATCATTCCACCAATCTTTCACAATGGTGAGGTAGTCTAAAGGCTTGGTTTCACACAGCTCCTCAATACATTTGATGCAATTTACCACACAGCCAGCCGCTTCGTCTCCAGCGAAACATTACCAAGAACTATACAATTTGGTCCATTCTACATACATACATATATACATACAGAAGGCCAGACTAACTGACATTTTTTTACCATACATGGCTCCTTTAGGTAAACGCAGCTTTTACTGCATCTCCATCTATTATCTGTTATCTAATAGTAAACGTCTCTAGATATTTAGTCATTCTTAAAGCCAACCGTTTCTTTGGTCTTCATTTAATTTGCCAACGCCAATGAAAAACAAATTGCAAAAGACCTTTAAGCTTGACATTTTCATCACATTGCACTTAATCAAAAACAAAATAATGAAGCTGAAAGTCTGATCAATGTACCTGCTGAATAGATCACATCTGCGTCTTGCTGTATTCATTGTAATTTAGTGTGTCTGTTCTCTTGTGTATCATCGTAATTAGAAGTTTGGTTTATTTGTGAATCAGTTTTTTCTTGACCTCTTTTAATTTAATGAACTCACAGGTGCCAAAATCAGAGTCAATAGAGCTGTGTGTCTCAAGCTGAGGCATTCAAATTTCAAGGTTGTCAGATGTAGAGAAAACCTTAGATGTTCTTGCATGTACAGTAAAAACCTTGTGCCCCGGTCCAACAATGCAGCAATAAAAAGAAAAGTTTGCTGGATGCACGAAGCGCACTCCCTCTGCGCCATCTTGCTTAACACCTGAAGTTTCAGCCCTCCAGCTGGTCTGTTATGTAATTATTTCATATAGATTATAACGCACAACAGGGAAATGCTACAACCATATTTAGCTACCATTTCTCCGTCTGTCTTATCACAACAAGGTATTCGAGGAATACCTTCCTGGTAGGTCCACCCGTCATTCTTTTTTCCGCGCTGTTCTTCCCGACAGGAAGTCACATGAAGACACCTTGATTCACCTGCTGGGCTCGTTATCGTTGGGGATGCATGAGACTCCCGAGGGACCGGCCGCAGCACATGACTCCAGTAACAAGAACTGGCCAGTTTGCATTGCCCATTGGGCTTCCCTGGCCTTCATCAGCGAAATAAAGACTGCCTCACTTCACTGCACCGGTTTTGAAGCCTGAAACCAGCAAGTAGAATCTCAGTAGTTCAAATTGCTGTCTGATTGACAATGTGCTGACAAAGTTGTATCATTTCTGCTGATGAAGTAACTCCAAATGTAATGATATAATCCATCATGTTACCGACCGTTGTTATATTCACTCAGCGCAACTATATTTTTTAATCATAACCCCACAGAATCTGGCAACCACAAATGGCAACCCCACAAAGCAACCTTAAAAATGGCTGATAGTTCTGAGGGAATTGACACAGCGCTGTCAGGTTTTATTGTACCAAGCTGGTGGCCGTTGATCTGACTGATGTTTGTTGGCGGATTGTCACGACAGAGGACTTGACTGAGCGTCTCCAGGCACTGAGGTGTTTCCTGTTCGATACTGCTTAGTCTGAACCACAAATCAATACATTACCCAAATAACAGCCACGTTATGAAATGCGGAGGAGATATCATGTGTCAAGGCTGCAACCAGTCTTATGACATCAGCTGAATGTGGATCTCTGGACTCAACAAGGCCCAAACTACTCTGCTGCATCAAGATATTCAGACAGGAAGGAGCAAAAGACAGAAAGATTATTGGAAAGAAAATAAAAAGTAAACTGGAAGATCATTATTCCCCAGGGCACTATAGTATTTGACTCAGGTCGAACAAAGACATCAAGCAAGAATATCTAACATCAGAGAGTAACAGTTGGTAGATTGCTCATCATTACCGCTTGGCTATAGCATGTAAAGACTCTAACACAGTTATATTTTCTGACCACTCTGCCAAATTAAAAGAGATGAAAAGACAAACGGGCACCTCAGACACTGGTTGGCAAAGTCTGTGCCTAATGCTACACTGGCAATCAAAGTAAAACATGAAAACGCACCCTCCCTCTTCTCCATTGATGTCACTAAAAGTAGTAGTCATCTTCTCCCATTTACTAGTTGCTAAAATACTAGAGCTCCCTCAATGACGTATGATAAAATAACAAGCTCTGGATAGTGTATCCAAGCTCTGGATAGTGCATCCAATTAATATTTACAACTTTTTAATCTACTAGCCAAAAGTGAAAGCAGAAATGCTCCAGCGCATGCAGAGTTAATTCAAATGGAAACGGTTGTTGCTTCACATCCCTAAGGTCCACATGACAAAAATCTCATAACGTTACACCCGTCAAAACATAAAATCTCATAACATTACACCCGTCAAAACATAAAATCTCATTACGTTACACCCGTCAAAACATAAAATCTCATAACTTTACACCCGTCAAAACATAAAATCTCATAACGTTACACCTGTCAAAACATAAACTCTCATAACATTACACCCGTCAAAACATAAAATCTCATAACATTACACCCGTCAAAACATAAAATCTCATAACATTACACCCGTCAAAACATAAAATCTCATAACATTACACCCATCAAAACATAAAATCTCATAAAATTACACTCGTCAAAACATAAAATCTCATAACATTACACCCGTCAAAACATAAAATCTCATAACATTACACCTGTCAAAACATAAACTCTCATAAAATTACACCCGTCAAAACATAAAATCTCATAACATTACACCCGTCAAAACATAAAATCTCATAACATTACACCCGTCAAAACATAAAATCTCAACATTACACCCATCAAAACATAAAATCTCATAAAATTACACTCGTCAAAACATAAAATCTCATAACATTACACCCGTCAAAACATAAAATCTCATAACGTTACACCCGTCAAAACATAAAATCTTACAGACAACTGGCAGCAATAGGGGATCTGAAAGGATCTATAAGCGCAGTATTTTTGTGGAGTATACAAATTTTAACACAGATAGCCTAGAAATTTGAAGGAAATTCATTGCCGGAGGACCACATGTAGGCAGATACTGTGACAATAAAAAACGCTACTAATCCCATTATATACTACAACACGGACCCCCTACAGCCAACATAAAATAATTTGATACACTGAATTCTGATAAAACACAATCAATTATAGCATCACAAAACCAGTTGTATTCTGTCTACACACTTCCTTGGCCACATCACACGTCACACATCCATTCATGTTCATGGCATGGGCATTATTCAGTTGTTAATACTGTTGTCTTTGAAGCTTTCAAAGTTTTTCATTTAGCTACCTCACTGACTAAACTAAACTTCCACAAGCATGGTGTAGTCCATTGAATAAACTCCCAGAAGGAAAAATACTGGTCAATGTGGTATAGAAGCAAAAAAGAAATGGTGTCCTTTTACTAAAGCCTTAAATCAACCGGTCGCAACACCTAGAGTTCAGTGGTTAAAATGCATGTACCTGTTTTATGTTGAGCCATTTTGTTGGGTCTACAAACAAAATTATCTAAACTATTGTATTTACCCACCAATCAAAACAACTTGGCAATCATTTTACCTAAAACAATGAAGAGAAACCATCTGAAATTTTAGTAACCTTTTCATATCCTTACCCTCACTGTGGTGTATTAAGAAAAACCATTACCCTTAGCCAAGTGTTTCCCTGTTAATAAAAAAAATACATTTTTGTGGTATTTTTATGCAATTTGACATGAAACAGGTTCATGTGGATGTCACTAAAGGTCAGATCACATGGGAATGAAACCAGTTTAATGCCTGTAGGGTAAAACATCCATGTTAATATTTTAAGAAACATCTATACATAGCATACTTGTTTAATTTAATCTTCCACATCATTGGGCTTTGTCATACTTATTCCTTTGGAATTTTGATGCCATGTAACTAATTTAACTTTGCTCCTGTGTCAGGCACAATCTGCATCTAGCTTTGTAGCTGGATATCTTTAGAAATGTCCTATAAAAATATAAAATAAAAAAGTGGGTGTTGAAATTGTTTTAACCTAGAATAACATGTATGAGACAGGTTACTGTCCTGTTTCGTGTAATCTTGTTTACCTTCACTTCTGTCTGGTAGATGCAGGTTTCGAACGTGGCCTTCAGTAGCCTATCAGTAAAATTGAACTAACAATCTCTCGCTTAAATTGAACTAACAATCCTCCCCCATATGTCCTGTGTGCAGTTGTTCATAGTCGTGGCTTTTGGGTCACGGATGCAGTGTTATTATTTGGTTCTTTAAGTGATGAAAAGTCAAAGTTGGAGTAAAAAGGGTTCAAGGGTCATGTGCGTTGTGTGTAATAAACTGGGGACAAGGTTACTTTTCATCTAATACATTTTATAATATTAAACAGTGTAGCATTGTAACCAGTTGGTGTGAATAGTTGGTGTAAACCACATTGAAAATAGGTTGAATACACCTGACAAAAACAATGTAGATTGGAATGCAATTTTCCCACTTTTGAGCAATTTTTTTTTCTCCCCGCCATCACAATTATTTATGGAAATACCATTCTATTAGAAAAATGTTACCCTAGAGCTGGGTCTCCTACCACACAAATGTATAGCCTCATTCTGCTTATCAACCAGTTAATTATTTGAATCAAGTGTGCTAATATAGTGGGAGTAAAAACAATCAAAATGTAGTTCTCCAGAACCAGATGTGTCATCCAATGCTTAAGCTATACAGGTGTCAAACCAGTTCTACAGATGTTTTATTAGTGGATGCTAGTTTTTGTTTTTTCCTTTCAATTTGTGCCAAATTAAGACCTAAGCTGTTTCTCAAAGTCAAGGATCCTTCCTTGGTAGGACTGGTCCTTCCAAGTCAGGTCCTTCAGAGGCTAGGCGAGGCTCCTCCTTAGCAATCAGAGAACATGTAAATGGAACAGGCTAGCAAGTGCACGTCATTCCGTCAGTGAAAAGTTCAGCCTTTGGTGCTGCAATTCAACAGTGGACGGTAGCAATTTGTACTGGCATTTAAACGGTAAACTTTACTTATATGTACCACCGTTTTAACAAACACTAACGAGACTTATATTTGAAAGCATATTGCTCTGGCTCCAGTAACGTCAGCCATTAAAAACAAAAATGTATGAGCTGGCAAAGCCTACAAACATAGGATTGTGGGTGATTTAGGAGCGCGAAGGATACACATATACATCCTTTACTGTCTATGGGAAATCCAGTCCTTGGTTGAAATTCGGAGGATCCTTGGCATTGGAACAGTCCTTCGACGAATCCTTGAAATTCCGGCTTCGGAGGATCCTTCCTCAACTTTAAGAAACAGCCCTAGTCTGCCAGGTGAGGGGAGATCTTAACCAATTAGTGACCTAATCAATCAGTTAGGTACAAGGTCAGAGTGAAACACCTTGACACCTGTGTGGTCTAGACCAGTGGTTCTCCAACCTCTACTGGAGACTATTAGATATATCCCAGAGCTAAAACACCTGAACCAACTCGTCTTCTAATCATTAACAACATACCTGCTTGCATCACCTGAGCTAATTAAAGGCTACAACAAAAATATGAGACATCTGGGGGTCCCCGAGGAGAGGTTTGAGAACCACTGCCCTAGAGTGTAATAGGTTAAATCTGCATGTCATCTAGTTAGCTTTAGTTAAAAGTATCATTGCATTTTTTTTATTATTTGTTTCACCCAAAAATGTGTAGAATATTTTAGGGCATATTGATTGAGTGAAACAATTGTATATACACTGTCCACTTCATTAGGTCAACTGCTTGTTAACGCAAATATCTAATCAGCCAATCATGTGGCACGTAGACAGGGTGAAGACGATCTGCTGCTTGTTCAATCCAAGCAGCAGAATGGGGAAGAAAGGTAATTTAAGTGACTCTGAACGTGGCATGAGTATTGGTGCAGAACCAGCTGGTTTGAGTATTTTAGAAGATCTACTGGGATTTTCCTTCACAACCATCTCTAGGGTTTACAGAGAATTGTCAGAAAAAAAAGAAAATATCCAGTGAGTGGCAGTTCTCAAGGCAAAAATGCCTTATTGGTGTCAGAGAATGGCCAGACTGGTTTGAGCAGATAGAAAGGAAACAGTAACTCAAATAATCACTTGTTACAACCAAGGTATGCAGAAGAGCATCTCTGAATGCATAACACTTTGAACCTTGAAGCAGATGGGCTACAGCAGCAGAAGACACACCGGGTGCCACTCCTGTCAGCTAAGAACAGGAAACTGAGGCTACAATTTGCATTTGAAGATTGACTATCCAAAGAAAGTGTTACCCAATCTGTAGATGCTTTACAGACTATATACAGATTATCTGTAACAATTTACTATCTATCTACTACCACTCACCCTAACCTTAAATGTTATCCTAACCATAACCCTTACCCTTATTCTAAACTAAATCCTAACCTTAGCAACCTCAAGTAGATTTTTTCATAGTTTGTTTAAGTTTGAATTCCTGTAGAGCATCTATAGATAGGTCAAGGTATTCTTGACTATCCAAATATAGTGTAACTTAAGACTGAAAAAATGTTCTCTGGTCTGATGAATCTCAATTTCTGCTGCGACTTTCAGATGGTAAGATCAAAATTTGGCGTAAACATGGGTTTGAGCCTGACCATTGGTTCTCTGACTTTCCCCGGGTCTCCTGCACGAGGCAGTGCTAATTGCAACGTGATCTCACAGAATTCTGTGAAATGAACACAGACCCTTAACTTCTAAATCCGTGGCAATTTCACAGAATCGCAATGACATAGCAGAGTGTAAATAGCGTAGATTTTGCAGGTTGGTAAGATGGGTACGGTGGAAGGGCATATAAACATGCAACTGACATCCCAGAGATTGTGAGTTCAAATCCAGGCAAACAATTTGCATGTATTTTGTTTTTTATTCCAGCGTGATGCAGATGTGTTGCAAATGTGCTTTTTGATCCTTTTTTTCCACCATGTTTAAAAACAATACATTACAACGTAATACATGTTACTTGGAGTTAACAACAAGGTTTCTGAGTGGTTAAGGTTAGGGTAAGGGTAAGGCTTAGATCGAGTTAACAGCAAGGTCTGACTGAATTCAGTGAAATCAACATGCCATCACGTCCGTGTGCCTATCGCAGATTTTCTGTGCTTCCGTGTAACTGCCACAGATTTTGGTCTGTGTTAATTTCACAGAATTTTCTGCCAATCCGTGAAACTGACACGGATCTGGGACCGTGTTCATTTAACAGAATTTTGTGAGATCAGGCTGGCTAATTGGCATAGTGCTGCCTGGGATTTGCGTTAGATAAATCAGATTATCTATCCTGCCATGTCAACTCTCCAGCGACTCCTTGTGCTCAGATCGGGTGCCTGTATATTAAATCGCGGATGTATAGTCGGTGAATGTAATCATGAACCGACTAAAAGCTTCCGTGTTGGTGAACAGTGTGAAAGGAATCGGTGGCTAGGGGAATATGTGGTTGAATGAACCATGTGGGCGCCCCTCACCATGCTATGGAGTTGCGGAGCTGTCGACAAGGCAGGGTTAGCGGGAATTGGGAAGGGAGGAAAAATCTGGATAATATCATACACACATAAAAATAATTTGGCTTAAACAACATGATAGCATGTATCCATCCTGTTTCCTATTTATGGTTCAGGCTGGTGGTGGTCTAATGGTGTAGGGGATATTTTCTTGGCACACTTTGGGCCCCTTAGTACCAAATGAGCATAGTTCTAATCTCACATCCTAACTGAGTATTTGTTGACCATGTCCATCCTTTTATGACCACAGTGTACCCACCTTCTAATGGCTATACTTCCAGCAGAATAACACACCATGTAACAAAGCTCACATCATCTCAAACTGGTTTCTTGAACATGAGTGACTTCACCTTACTTAAATGGCCTAAACAGACACCAGATCTCAATCCAATCGAGCACGTTTGGCATGTGGTGGAAAGGGGATTCGCATTACGGATGTGCAGCCAATAAATCTCCAGCAACTGCATGATGCAATCATGTCAATATGGAACAAAATATAAGAGGAATGTTTCCAGCACTTTGTTGAATCTATTCCACGGAGAATTAAGGCAGGAGAATTAAAACGCTGGTACAACCGGGTACCAAGGTGTAGGCCTACCTCCGGAAGTGGACGGTGAGTTATACACACAGTAACGGTAACTTTCTAATTGATTAAGTGCAATATTGATGCAATTTTGTGGCAATGTGTTGTTTTTCACCATTGTTGGAATTTTCAAGAGGGGAGAATTACGGTATTGTTTTGTATGTAAATTAACGGTGTTCCCCAACTCTTGACAAACATTTTAAATGTTTGTACAAGCAGGGAAATGTATCCTCATCACCATTTACCTAGGTATAGCGCTACAGGCAAAACGTAGTCTAAAGCTGTAACTATACAATATAGGGATTTGATCAGCGCAAATGATACAAGTGTAGCAATTATTACGTTTCTAAACCAAATCCAAGAATGCAAGCTTATTAACTAGACTGGATGGCTTTCCGCCTGTTATGAATATCAAAGAACGACAATGCAGTTGTTAAAAACGTTCCATCTTTTATTTAAGTGCTGTAATCTAAATCTTGAGATTAAAATAATTCAAAATAAACGAAGACAATAGGCTACTAGGCTTGAAATTAAAAGAATTTCCCCGTATGTGTCAACTTGTGTTTCTTTTCACAAGTCAGGCAGACCAAACACATATTGGAAATCACGAAAGCAAATAGCCTATTGTCCAGTGCCCAAATGAGAACAATTCTCAATTTACATAAGAAAATTGCAACTTTGCTTAAGCACATATTGAAAACCAATGACATGACAATTATTGGCACGTGCAACAGTTTTTTGGAACGGTACTGGCACACATTTTGGCATCTGGATAGTCGTCTGTGCTGCGCCGGTTGCCAAAATCTTGAGTTAAATCCATTTGTATTTCTCACGTTTAGAATCAGGTCGAATGGAAAGATAGGGTGGTGTAACCTATTATTCCAATTTGTGTAACACTGTAACCTACAATAGGTAAATACACTCAATATCTTCTAGCATATTATTCTGGGTCTATTAAAGCCCGCGAGCTCATCTAGCCTGGACAACGCCGCAAAACATCGGGCATTACGCCCGTTTCATATATTGATAACATGTTTTCTACAAAAGAAACACAACAACCGAATGTCACTATGCAAGTCAATTAAATAACATATCTAATGCAAAACACAAGTACTTGTGTTTTTATACATTGTATAATTTCATACTTAGGATGCATTTAATCTTACCTTTTTTTTTCAGGCAGAGATTTGGCTCAGGTCTCAAAGTGTCATGATATAGCCTAATATAGTTGCCTTGTAGAATGAAATGCCCAAGAATAGGGGAAAAGAGTGCGAGAGACTGGTGCGAAGATGAACATTTCAAACGACAGAAAGAACAGAACGCAGGAGAAGCGCTGCAACAGTGGAGTCTCGCGCTTATTGACGCTGACATCAGAACTGCGCTCAGCTATTCAAATCAGTTAAGCGCATGACATTTCAGGCTTGTAAAATATAACGTTTTAGATGTGTTGAATGTTAATCTAGAGAATGACACCGGAATATTTAATGGAGTCTAAAATCTATATAATTACCTATCTACGGCATAATTACGGCAACTGTTGTTTCTTGACCGGTAAGATATCTAAAACAAAGATTGCCACGGACGGCATGTTAATTATTTGCTCATTTTCAAAATAAGGACAAAGGCCATATGTGTTCCCTGACATTCAGCTTTTACCTCGATGCGATATATTATTATTATATATTAAAATATATTCACTTTCTTTTAACTTGATGTTAGACGGTTACTCTACATTATAGCCTATATGGGGTAATTAGTGGTTGTTCTTGTAACAGCCAACTTAAACAAAGTGGTTGGAACCATAATTGGTTCAACATTAAGGATACTTTTAAAACATGCTGGTGGCTCACGAATACGGCCAATGTAGTGTTATACTGCCTCACCATAAAATGTGGCCAGTTCAAATCCTGGTTGTGGCACGCATACAAATTAGCCTAACCCCTTCTGTGGTTGGTGTCGGAAAAGCGCTGCCTTGCATTGTCGTGCTGTAGCGACTGCTTGTGATAACGTTGTGCACCTGCAAGCTCAATTGTGGTGAAATTGTTAAATTAATATGCGTTGTTCCTGTTCTCTTTTGTTAACCTTACTAATTATCTTGGTAGATTCTGGTTTGGGTGAAGGCAGTTATTTAATATTGAAGCCAAACACAACCAATAATCTAAAGGGGTTTATTTTAGATTTTGGTGGTGAACAAAAAACTTCCTGCTGTCTAAGGCAGGCCAGATATAGCAATAATATAGCATATGGACACATAAGTGAAGCAACTGACCACATTACATGAGATTTACTTCTGTTTCAGACACTGTGGTACACGTAGTCAGCGGTGTAGGCAGGATTTGATCATACATTATTTAAATTCCAGGTCCCTCTCCCGCTAAGGGCCTCCGAATCATCATTATCCTGCCTCTTTAATGCACCTGGACTAGAATAGATTTATATGCAGTTAGGTAACGTGTTTAAACCCCTTAAAACAAGCAGCCAAACACAAGGCACAATAGTTCTAGTCCCCTTAGATATTTAATCGTTGCGTGGTGTTCGTATTTCAGTTACAATGTTCACAGGTCTGTTGGACCCACAACATTATTTGGATATAAAAAAAATACAGGCATAGCATTAGTTGTAAAAATACTGAACAGATGTTTGCTTTACAACAATTAAAAGCAATATAAACAGCATATAATGATAATCAAGCCATGGTGGAATACTTGTGTTTTTCATAAAGCAATATTAATTAAACAATGTTTTCATCATTATAAAGATACATTTATCATTCTGTATTTTATGGAAATGAAAATTGAGCCACATTGAACACATTCATGCCAGTCTATCACAGCTCATGAGGGAGTTTTACTGTTTAAAAAAAAGTTGCAATGTACAGTGTTTTTGCATTTGATACATGTACTGTGGCTTGTTGGTCCTGGGCTAGCTGATCCTGAACTGGCTGTTGACTGGCTTTTAGAGGGGCTTCATGCTTACAGGCTCGCTCCTGATTGGTTGGTCATGGGGCTGGCTCCTAATTGGCTGGTCCTGGCTGTTGACTGGCTTGTCCAGGGGCTGACTGGTTTTTGGGTGGCTGCTGACTGGCTGGTCCTGGGGCAGGCTGTAAACTGACTGATCCTAGGGCCGTCTGTCGATAAGCTGGTCCTGGCTGTCAGAAGGTTAATCCCATTTTACTGTCACAGCTCCAATTTGACAGAAACATGATCCTTAAGTTCAGAACATTCATTTTCACCAAAGCGGAAGACGCTCCTTCCACAATAGCTTTGCTGTCTTTGATTTCCTAGAGCCCTCTAAAGAGAGAATATTTTTGCTATACTGATCGATTGTGGTCCGCAATTTAAATGTAAAAATGCTATAACATCTGTTAATAACGCACAACCAAAACACCTGGCCCAGGTAGGAGAAATAAAGAGTCAAGGTATAAAGCAAATATTTGGTAAATTTTTTGCCATGTTTACTTGTTTTCACCTGTTTTATTGTCCTGGGTCGAATAGATACGAACATTACATATGTAAATATGTAGGGGGGTGCCCAGTGTGCATTCTACAAAAATGTGTTCTTGTACATGTTCTTTACAGAAAATGAGCCAAGATCAGTGAGTCTCAGGTTGATAAAATAATTGTATCATTTTCATTACCATTGAAAACGGGTCCCACAGACCCGAACACCAAACCAGGGTTAACCATAGACACAGGTTTTTTTAATTCTACCCATACCAACAAGCCTCTGAAATATTAATCACCTGTGTTTGCCCTGTGGGTTTCCATCATGGAGAATGTTTACCACACTTGCTGTAGATATTTGAAAATTACAACCAAGCAAAGATTGTCTGCTAAACATGCCGCCAATTTTCCGATGTGCAATTAAAAAACAGAAATTAAAACCAGCAGCAAATAAGGGATGGACACTGCAACACTAAATTATGATGATTATTCCACAGTTGTCAATACATCAATCAATCAGTGAAGCAAATTACCAACTTACACAATATTTACTTCTGTATTTCAGAAATTAGCAATACGGGCTGAAGAGCTGACTAAAAGCATTGACATAATAATACATGCATATTGCACACATGGCACACCTGTGAATCCAACTGTAAGCGATGGTGACGCTCAAGAGCACTGAGCATCCTGGAGTGTGAATGGTATGCAGTGGGTTTGCCTGCATGTTCCAAGGCAACCAGAGATATCCAGCAGACTATTAAAGATCCAGATGGATCCTTCAATTAAGGGATAATGTTTTTTCCCCAGACTGTTAATTCAGTAACTGCAAAAGAAACAGATGATTTCCCCGATAATGAATTCTGACTATGTTTTTTATTAATAAGAAAAGAAACAACTTTATATACTGTACAAGCCTTTTGCCCCAAGGCTGCATGTTCTCATACATTTATATTTAAAAAGTTAGAGTTCATTTTGCAACAGACCAAGTCGATGTCTTAGTAAAAACCTACACACAGGACAATATTTTTGGAAAACAAATTCGCTCATTATCTGTCCTTGCCTAGCAGTCATTTTATGAATACTGGAGGGTGACAATTTTTCTTTTTCAATATTGAGAGGCTGATCAATCCCTTAAATACCTCCAGCTATGACTATGAATAAAATAGTATTTACAGAGGAAAAAGAAGCACGTCTTGTATGAATCATTTCTCAAAGCTAGTGGGAGGTCAAATATTTACAAGGTCTTTTAAAGTGTTTCATGTTTTTTGTTTAATTCTCCCCGTTATGTTTATCCACTTGTGGGCTGGGTGTCTCCAGGACCCTGGGCAGTTGTTCCAGCCACAGAGTGCCGACTGATGAAACTCTGGAAAAACTGTTGTAGGCCCTGAAAACCTTGAGTAAAGATGAACTCCAGGTACCAATCCCACTGCTTTCCGGCCTACAGAGAGGGACAGACAGACAGGATTACAGACCATTCAATACACAAAAGACACACATGATCTCCAATGGATCGATAGCTTTAGGTCCATTAAAAATGAATGGCAAACTAATGTAAATCAGTGCAGATGCAATTAAAGCTGAACAAGATCTAGAAAAAAATCTGCTCCACTTTCCCATAAAAAACGACTCATTGTTCACTCTCAATGCCCCACGAGCTACATGTTTACTTTTATTTTCTTCTCACTGTTTTCCTCCATTATCATTTAAATATTTTGCTAGCCTAATATACCTCACCTCAGACACAACAAAAACTAAAAAACATCACCATGCACATCCTGTTTTTTTTCAGACAGTCTTAGATTCGATTTGATACATCAATTGCATTACTGTGCGCAATGAGCTTCTTCACCCAAAGACACTTCCCAACCAAGGATTTGTATAGCAGCAGGAAATGGCATACAGAGCGTGTCGGTTTTTAAGAATAGAGCCATCTCCTACTGCGGGAACTCAGTCCAAGATTAATTCAATAACAGTTTATTAATACAAAAATCCTATGTAGCTCAGCTTTAATTAAAAGGGAAAACAAGTGACAAGACTGTGGTACCTTTATAGAGTTGAGGTCAATGCTCTCCCTCTCTGGCCAACACTGATAAAGAGAAAAGCATTAATATTCAACAGTTCCCCTCCCAGTTAAACTCAACGAACAGTGTATTGGATGTTGCTGCAATTTCGTAAAAAAAGTGTTTCTATTATTAAACATGATGAAATCTCAAGTCTCATACAGAACCCATGAATAATAAAATCTGATTCTGTATTAATGGATCTTCTATAAAAGATACATTAATACCACATTCATCTCCTTGTCTGGTGTTAAACTTTATTAACTCAACGAGGAGAAAGGGCTGCTCTCTTGTGTACAAGACATCTCTTTTACAGTTAGAAGATTAAGACTATATTCCAGCAAACCAAATACCATTGGATATTATACAGTAGATGCTAGCACTATAGTTTCAAATGTTAGCCAAAATAATTTAAGCTACTTTTACAACCGAAAATGACAGGCACAGTGCTAGCAAAAAAGGGCAGCGTATTCAATAAATAAAAGATGAACTCAAGGTTAAACAACTTACTGACTAATTAGAACATGTTCAAGGATAAATAACGTAGTTGTTCGTGTTGTGTATTGACAGTCACTCACTTTTGCCATTGCTTTAAAATCAATCCAATATCAACGTTAGTCTGTTATATAATTTGAAATGCATTACATCAATCTAAATAAATGCATAGCTGAAATGTGAAAACAGAACCATATTTCACACTGATTTAGGGGCCTGTTATACTTTCGATAATCATGCCAAAAATGTACTGAAAACAATATTATATACACATTTATTTTTTTCATGGAGTTCAGCATGCATAAATACAAGATGTAAATAACAATACAAACGTCAAATACAAATCTGATAAACTCACCTTGTGGTGAAAGTCGAGAGCATAGCCCAAGAAAGCAGGGTGGTGAATAAGGTTGAAACTGTGTGAGGGCTCTGGCACTTTGCTGAGAGCCAGGATGTTCTGGTCCACCTCAACAGCCATGCCTGGCTGGAACATCTTTGAGTTCCACAGACAGCTCACAATTATAAGCTGATAGCGGTTAAACTCCCGGTATGTTTGGCTGCTGATGTGAAACCCCTGCTGTGATGACAAGGGGGATAAAGAGAGGAAAAGGCGAGAAGTAGTTAAAACTCTCAACAAGCATGTGAAAAATTAGAATTATTGAGCCCAAAAAAGCCCCATGCATGTTAAAATGCGGTGGTAGACACTTGATGTTTTGGGGCTGTTTTGCTCCCAATGATGCTGAATCAATTGTTGAGGATTATAGAGTTCCCAAAAACAGCATACTGTAGCCAAATATCTTGTTGCCTCTTCCAGGTAGCTAACAATAGAAAATAAGTTGATCTTCTAACAAGACAATAATCACAAGTACACATCAGGATCCATAAAGAAATGCCATCTCCCTCTGCAGATTTAATACTGAATACCAAAGTTCACAAGAAAGATGAAGCATCTATAAAAACCAACTCCTAAAACATATTTGGTGAAGTTATTTTTGGAAGGTTGAAGTATTGAACAAAATCTTGAAGAGAATCTACGAGAACAGAGCAACATTAAAAATGAAATTAATTTGGCATGATTTGGAAAGATACATCTATATAGGCTCCCACAGTTGACATTGCAGGTCAAAGCGAACCCTGGGGTGAAATGTATTTTCCATAGAGCTCTGAGATTGCGCTGAGACAGGTCTTAAGAAAGATACCAGAATAATGTCTGCAACATCAAAAAAGGTCCCCAAAAACACATTGGGCTCTATCATTTTAAAATGGAAGGATTATGAAACCACCAATACTCTTCCTAGGGCTGGCTGCCCAGCAAACCTGAGCAACTGTAGGAGAAGAGCCTTTGTTAGGCAGGTGTGGTCATTCAGAATGCATTTATAGTTTGAATTGTAGGTCACTGTTTTTCTCGTATTCATCACATTCATTTATTTATGTTGTCACTGCACAATTAACAAAGGAAGATAAAAAAAACTAAAATGTCCAGCTACATAAACAGCATTGAAAGCATGTGCGCAAATGAGAGACAGACGTTCTCAGCATGAACTGATTCCAAGTTTGCTAATCAAGATGGGGTTGGTTCAACACTAAATTACCTGGGAACGTTTTACCCTAGTTTAAAGCAGAGACGCTCGGTTTCATCATGTTTACATATCACAGCATAACAGAACATGTTCACAATTCCAAACAATTCCAAATCAAATTGCATTGTAGTACAATGGGGAAATTGTGTCCAGTTAGCCACCAGGCTGTTTGAAACATAGACATGCTTTAATAAATTAACTGGGATTATCAGGGGAATATTGGAATTGTGGTGAATAACCTGGTGCTATTAACCAGCATCCAGGCTATAAACAATACATTTTTAAATATAACTGCTTAGTTTTTTTGGGTCACAGAATATACAAGTGATCACATTGATATCAGCAATAAAACTAAACATAAAATTATATTATTATATATTAAGACGCCAGAGGAAAGGGGGGAAGTGCAAGAGAAGATAGTAAGGTAAGATGGGCTACGTTGGGACCCCTGGGTATATTAGTGAGTTATGAGAATACATTAGGTTTCACACATGGATAATTATTAGGTCATGGGAGAATGGCACATTTATTATTTGGTTAACCATGAGTTAGTGCGTAACTAACTAAATTAACAACGTCTTATTCATATTGCTGACAGTCATTGTTGGTTAGTCTGAAGAAGAAACTGAGTAAGCAGCAAGGCAATACCGACAAGCAAATCATCTTTATAGCCCTTGTGTACAGCGTGGAAACAGTGGGGGAAAAGGTCGGTAGGTGTTCTGTACTACACACACATCAAGACATGGGCTATTTACACCAGTTACTTATTTAGGCTTGTCCTATTTAGTAGCCTATTTAGCTATTTAAGGGCTCACTAAAATAACCGTTTGCCAAATGTCTAGAATAAAGTGTGATATTTCATAATTAAGCATAGCTAATCATTTATATGATAATGTCTTTTATAACTGAATTTTTATAATATGTTATCTAAGGTAACGCAGCGACGCAATCGAATTGCCGCAATCTCATGTCGAGTGTGTGGTGGGAGTCAACATCTCTGAGAACCTGGACTGGTCCTGGACCCCCTCTGGCACAAGATTTTCACCGTACATGCAATTACATCAGCATCTCCTGTACATGTGATAAATAATGAAACTTGAATAAACAAAACCTGAACTTCCCGAGGTAGTCTGAGCCTACCTGCAGAAATGTAGCAGCTTAATGATTAAACTACCGTGGCATTGATCCCGTAGGTATAACAAATATTAGTGGTACTCTTCAACAATGAAACTTCTGTAACTCTCCAGATGATGCATGTTCTCTTGCAAACTGCAAAATTAACACCTGCCAAGTGCCAAATCTGGTTAGATTTTCTGTTTGGTAAGTATTAGTAAATCTCAGAAGGCTATCTACCTCACGGGCTTGTAAATGTTTGAACCAAAACATTCATGCAACAAAATATCTGGCATGATGCCTTTGAAATTACTCATGTTACTACTTCTTTTGTTAAATAGTAACCGAACAGATTTTACTAAATATTAACTAGTAACATCCTAGCCAGCCATGGCTAAACTGTTGACACCAGCTAATCTGAATTCCCGAATTTTCCCTGCTCTGTCCTGATGACCACCCCAACCTTTGGGCCCTTTCCATGTTGATTGTTTGCACATAAAACTTAACAGTACATTCCTACTTCCCTCTTACAAACATTGCCTCCATAAATTGTCTCTCTCCCCTGTTACTCTCCCCCTTATCTAATGGTTCAGATGTCACAAAATGGCCTTTACGGTCAGCTAATGACCACTCCTGCACTATCAGGCTTTAAAAAATATACATTTCTCATCACCCACAGACAGAGTGGAACCAGATTTTTCTTGTGGCTTAAACATTAGTCATAATTCAATTTCTGTGATGGGCATAGCATTAAAGCATCAAATTTGTCTCATCTTCCTTAGATTAATACAACCTTTCAAAACATACCAAATACATTATGGCAATATACTTGTAAACAATTCAACAGGCACTTCTGAATATAACTAAATCTACCCCAGACTGATTTCCACTATACAAAATGTGCAAATCCCTGTCAGTTGGGAAGAAAATGGAAATCCTATAAAGTCCTTGTTCATCTCACTCCAAAATGTGTATTTGTTCTCAACTCATTTTTAATTAATTAAAGTAGCATTACTAGGAGTCAAATACCATTACATAATGTTATGTAACTAATTAATTTATTTACCTGTATTACTTTACTGAGGTAAATTTGGTTTTATATTCAGACAGTCAACAGACAGATCCTATGATTAAATTGCTCAATTGGATCGTGCCCAGAGAGAATAGTTACCAGCCATTTCCCTCTCTCAAGAAACCAATTTACAATTATTTCATTACAACACGTCTGCACCCAACATGATCAGGCAATCATTATTTTCCACTGTTGATCTATTTAAAAAAAAAACACTCACTTGAAGGATAAAACCATTACACTTAATTTAAATTGTTTTAATACTTGGGAAGAATAATACATCTATATATTTTTGTCCAATTAGGATTGATGATAAAAGTCAATTTCCTCAACACTGTTGGACAGCCACAGACCATCCTAGTTCCTAGTTGTATGGCACCGTTTACAGTATGGGACATCAGCTACTCGACATTAAATAGCTTTTATGTGGTAACGTTTCCCTGGAGTCATAAGGCTGTGGTGATGAGTTGTTCTGTGTGTTGGCTACAGTATGATGCTGAGGCTGTGGTGATGAGTTGTTCTGTGT
>JACXGM010005731.1:8247-34497 GCA_016801145.1 Umbra pygmaea
TCAGATAGGGTTAGGTCTCTCTCTGTTCTGTCTTCCAGGGGTCTCAGATAGGGTTAGGTCTCTCTCTGTTCTGTCTTCCATGGGTGTCAGATAGGGTTAGGTCTTTCTCTGTTCTGTCTTCCAGGGATCTCAGATAGGGTTAGGTCTCTTTCTTTTCTGTCTTCCAGGGGTCTCTGATAGGGTTAGGTCTCTCTCTGTTCTGTCTTACATGGGTGTCAGATAGGGTTAGGTCTTTCTCTTTTCTGTCTTCCAGGGGTCTGTGATAGGGTTAGGTCTCTTTCTGTTCTGTCTTCCAGGGGTCTCTGATAGGGTTAGGTCTCTCTCTGTTCTGTCTTCCATGGGTGTCAGATAGGGTTAGGTCTCTCTCTGTTCTGTCTTCCAGGGGTCTCAGATAGGGTTAGGTCTCTCTCTGTTCTGTCTTCCATGGGTGTCAGGTAGGGTTAGGTCTCTCTCTTTTCTGTCTTCCAGGGGTCTCTGATAGGGTTAGGTCTCTCTCTTTTCTGTCTTCCAGGGGTCTCTGATAGGGTTAGGTGTCGGGACACGAGAGGGAACAGGGGGGTTGGGACAGGGCAGTTTGTAGACAGGGTGTTATTTCAGAGTTCCTGAAACTCAAGCTTTATGGCGGTTCATCTATGAGGCAGAGGCTTACACAGAATCCCAAGCTCTTCTTTCTGGCTTCCGAACTGCACAAACATTTCAAGGACTGGCTGTGAATTGTTGTCCGGTAAGCATGTTCATTTGAAATAGTGCCAGTATTTGCATAATGTCATGAAGATTTTTTGACACATTTTTTGATGTATGAATTGTATACATGTGTTTTTTAATGCATTCAAGGCGAAGAATCTGCAGCTGTGATACGGCCGGTTTTTGATGTTAGCGAGCAGATGTGTGAGAGAGGAACACAGTAGCCAGACTAGCAGCAGCCACAATGGTATCATTCCACATAAGCGTCTGTCTGGAGTGTCCTACAAGAGCTAGACAAATGGCTAAGCTAGCATAAATACTGGTAGACATTGAGAAGACATTGAAAAGACATCTTTGAAATAATTTCATGCTTCCCCTACCAGTTCACTTTGTTGAAAATAGGTATATCAAAGATTTTAACTCATTTAAGGCACTTCTAACTAAAAATATTTAGATAAATCCACTGACAGTATCTTTGTAAATTACCTCAGCCACCCATTTTTTTTATGGGATATTTCCCTATTTTCCTCCCCTCCTAATTTTCTCTTAACCCTGCCTTGTCGGCAGCTCCACAACTCTTTTGCCAGATCTGTCAAATGGCGTAGGTCGCACACGTGATTCATCCAACCACATGTCGCCCTAGCCGCCGATTGCCATAGACTGTCCTATATAATATAAGCCCTGGCCAGGTTTGGTGATGGATGCCAGGAAAGACTTCCTTGTCTCGTCGCACTCTAGTGACCACTTGTGGTAGGACGTTGTAACGAGACTGGGCCATACTCATGAACTAGACATCATGAAAATGGAAGAGGAGAAAAACAGGGGTTAATCCAGAATGGTTAAGATTGTTTCACATTTTAGACGTGGTCTTATTGGTACTAAGATCCAGACTGATGGATAGAGTAGAAACTGAGGTCTGGGTAGCCAGACGAGAAGTCTAAACCAAATAATGGCAGTTAGCTGTATCACTATGGACAGACTTGCTTAAATATCAAACACATGGAGATATGGATCTTCTAAGGCAGGGTCAGATATTTCTGCTCGATCCCTGTTTTCCCATCTCGGATTAGTAGGCCTAGTGATTTGGGCTTGCTCCTCCTATAATGCAAGCCAGAATGTTTGGTCCCCTTATCCTGGTAAGATTTTGGTTGATTATTTCACTGGCTCTGTTTTTCTAATCATCCAACAGGTAATACTCATTTGATAGCCCCCTTTCACACAAGACTGTGTTTGTAGTGTGAAGCTGGTCAAATGCCAAACCTTCAGCGCACATGGTGAAGTCATTGACTCCTTCCCCATGTACTTCAGCTATGTCTGCTCTCTGAGCTTCTGTTTTAATAACTTGTAGCACATCACCCCCCCCCCACGCACACACACAAACACACACACAACTTCTTTCTCCCAGTATGAAGACGCATTGGCTCCTAATGATCACAATTCTCTCCGTGTTTGTCCTTGGCAGCAGTTGGTTAACTGAAGTGGGGTCTAAATCTCTGTAGACTGGGAGTGTGCCTTCGTCAGGGAAGCTAACAACCTTGTTTTGGTTGTTTTAGGACCTGCAGGGATTATAAATGTGACTAATTGCCACATAAGAAGTCAGGCTGTGATTTTATTTAGTCACATGGATAACATATGCCAGGAGCATTCTGATAAACTGTCTATGAAACACTGACCGCATGATTAGTTACAGAAACCCAAATGATCAGAGAATCTTAAAAAAAATAAAAGACACAAAAAAAATTATTATAACATAAACTTTTTTTTGCGCATTCATAGTTCTACAATAGTATTCATAACATTTGACAACATATTGTCGTCGTAGTTATTGGGGGGAATTGTATTTGGGTGAATCGTTGATATGATTTACTGACTGCATTTGCAGGCCTGTTTTTACAGGGGGTCAACCATTGATTCAGTTGTCAGATTTAAAAAACAAAAACACACACCTGGACCACGACTCAGATCATGCTCTTAGTGTATGTATATGCATATCTGCTGACAGCTACACTCAGATCATGCTCTTAGTGTAGCTGTCAGCAGATATGCATATACATTAGCCCTGAAACATTGACGGGATGAATGGTAATGTGCACAAGGCATCTATTGTTGTCTTAAGCACAAGCATAGAACACTCTAAAGTGCTCCTATGTTAGTTTTGGACGTTTTGTCCCACCGGTGTAAAGATGTTATTTTAACCTTACCCACGATGCCATTTGTCTTGGGTGAATAATGTGTTGTGGGTCAAGTAGGGGTGGGGTTTCCCTTGGGTGATGCCCGCTCTCTGTGTGACTGTGTGGTCAAAGGGAAGAGCATGGCGTCTTGTCTCGGCTAGCTTGGTACTCTAGCTAACAGCAGTCTGCACCATGTCCCACCATGCACAGATGCCAGACCTTCTATTAGCTGAGGAAGAAATGTAAATGAATGCTATTGTTACTAATCCACATTTAGGCCCAACTATTCGCATTGAGCTAACCTATAGGTTAACTATTAAGATGGAATTTAGCATGTAAGATTTTATTTAGGGAAAGCACAATAAATAATTGCAGTTGCTCCATCAGCAAGGAACTCACTTGTCTCCCAAACCATAGTTTTTTGCTGTTATTGATTGAAGGCTCTTTGCACTGTTCATTTTCTGCATTGTGTTTAGCTGTAGAATGTCAAATCCCTCCCAGACAGAGAAGAGAGCCTCCACTGACACAGGCTCTGACCTTTAGACCTCTAGATCTCTAACAACATTAAACCCACCCGCCATGTTTGGCCCTGCTCCAAGAACCACAGGATATGTCCAAATAATTCATGATGATTTCAAACATAAGCAAATGAAATGTAGCTGCCACACGCTCTCACAGCCTCACATTGACATCTCTGGGTGGCTCCGTCTGGCTGATGACAAACAGCTTAGGAAGTGCGTAGTGCGTGACATATTGGTTTTCATGACAGAGGCCTGTAGCTTTGAGACGGTTATTTAACAACTACAGTAGGGCCTCTGATGCAGTAGGAGCATCGTCAAGATAGCACTGAGGAGGCTTATCTGGGGTTTGCCGGTAAAAACACCTAAAGTCTGTCAGATTTTACTTTCTGTATTTTCCTTTTCCTCGTGACTCCTTCCTGTTTTTCAGGATGAATTTCCTTATCGTCCCTCTAGTCTGGCAGGTCATATTATGATCTTTCTGCTTATTGATTTGTTTTGTAAGCCTGAACTGCACACCAGTAGCTGTAATTTTGTTTTTTAAAGGAACCAGCATTGTACCTCTTAACTGACATTCCGTTTAAAGGCCTCTTTCTCTGTGGCAAGGATGTCACATCATCCCCCCCGCGTCTCCTTAGTGTCCTGGTAATTCATGGCCGTAAGGGCAGACAACAGTTCTGCCTGTACAAAGCATACCATGTCAGCTTGAATGAAACTTCAGCTCAATTTGAATGCAGCCCCCCTATTAAGTCAATGAAAGAGGAGGCAAGCTGAACTCTTATTAAAACCAATGACTAGTTGCAAAGGCCTGAGGGAGCAAGTCCAATGATTATGTGTGTTAATGCAAGAGGAGAATGGAACCTACCGGTACTACCTGAGCTGCTGTTTAACTGAATCTTCTAATGATCTTATTTGTGTCTTAAACTGCATGTTCCAAATACTCTGGGTAAACCTTTACATTGGGACACCAAAATACAATGGCTAATGTTTAATGTACATCAGAATAAATTTATTGTATGTTATCAGTAGACATGTACAATTGAATAAATATACTGTACTGTACATTTCTTCTAACCCAGAAGCAGATGGCTGCGGCTAAAAAAAAGTGGTCAATCATTTTGTTCTGTAACTTCATCTACAACCTGATATTGGAACGAGATTCCAAAGGAGCCACCATTGAATTTCACATCAACGATTTAAAGGAAATATGGCGGTTGTAAAAACGAAATGACATTTATGCACCTCTCCATTAAAGCTCTTCAATGGAGTGGAGGAAGAAGCCTTTCTGTTGCCTTTTCTGGAGGGCTGTTCAACCTTTTAACGTATGCCTCCATCCCAGAGCAATTTGGGAGAGTAATGGTAAAGTCAGGTAAATGGTGGCTTTTCTGGCATAAACACAATGGCGTCTTTGTCAAGATCTGCTGTAAGAGGCACTGAGTAATTATTTAATCTCAGGCTTAGTGACCTTCTCTGGTCTAACAGTTCGAGAAATATTTCACTCTCAACCATTTGGCGTAATAGGTGCTCATCCATTTTTTCTATTAAAGACATTCCAAGAATGGTACAAAAGAAACAGAAAAAGAATAACTTTGTATTGTAAAAACAGAATCAAGATGTTTTATTTGTGTGTAGAAAGTGAAAGTGACCCTTACCCTTATCCTTTTTATTAAGGTAAAGAGTAAATTCATCCTGGATAGTCTGATAACGTGAATTGAAATTTGTTCAGCAACATTGATTACCCACAACAATGTAATGCTAACACCAACAATGATTTAGTTTACAGAAGTTAATGCATTTCTTCTGGCCTGGTCCTGTAGTGCATTAACACCTATCTCTAAAACATATAACAGAATATAAATTGCAGAAGGGGACAGTGGGAAGACCTATTTCAGTTGGTGTGTAGCACATATTCCCCCATTCCTCTGTAGCTCATTAGCTCTTTAACTACAGGCATGACCTCCATGTCCCATTGTAACTAATGCAGCCATACGCTATCATGCAGTGACACCCGCCATTTTACCATAACCACGTTTAAGCTATAAGACACATAGGACATGTGTCTAGCTGTGTACTGTCCCTTTGTGATCCTCTGAAATATTCTACCTTCCTCGGACAGTAAATGCACTACAACTCACAGGTTTTGAAATTCACATGTCTTCAGTGGTAGACAGTATCTTTCCATTTTCTCGTCACACGACAGCAACACTTGACTCAAAGATATCGGCAGCAGCTTTAGGAGTGGGATTCACGTTTAACAAGTCAACAAACCTACAAGGGTTACTTATGAGGGGGTCTGTGATCGGTCAACTTCAGGCACACTGAGTGGACCTCTACATTGGATCACTGGGGTTTGCCTCCCTCTGGCTAGCTGTCTACTGTTCTAGACATGCTGTCTTCACAAGGCTTCTCTCCCCACGACCAAGTTGAAAGGATCTGAAGGAGGGTTGTGTGATGAATTGTTGATTTGTCTAGATGTGATATTTTTGTGGGGCGCTGGAAACCTGATAGGGTCGTTGTTAGCGTTTATTGGTTCCCTGTGGACTGCAAGACAGTGTAGGGGCACTGTGAGGATCCTATCGCTGTAAGTCAACTTTCGACAGTCTCTTTCGCCTTTTGGACAGGCCGTTTATCCATTTTATTCGGAACCAAGCAAGTTAATGTGTGACGATTTTTCCAGATTTCAATAAGCGGTGAATACTTGACAGAGGTGCGATCCCCTAGGATCCTCCAACAGATACACTCTGAGTAAATCCTTCATTTGTTTGGCGATGTAACTGCGACTTTAAATCCTTGAAGTGTAAAGTACATTTGCAGAGAACAAAATCAGTTGACGCTATTTGAAAAATATGTATTAAAAAAGGCATTATTTCTCTTTAGTGTTCCATGGCATGAGCTTCATATGCGATTCATGAATGCTTTTCGGTGCGTTTGGTAGACCAAGTTATGTTGATAATTGAAAATGTCTAAAATAGCATCACGCCAAAAATAGCGTCATAAAATGACCACCTGATTGTGCCGCAGACCGAGTTTTACTGTTGTCTACTGAAAATAGTGCCCCCTACTGGCTTTCCAATGCTATCACAACAATCTGTCCTGGGGGCACTTCACCAACCAACTATTCCCAATGCTGTATTTAGATTTTGGCTTTACGAATAAACAGGTGAGAACCTGGGTGTTTTATTTCAGTATTCGCACCACCACAGTCCATTCAATTGCATTGCTCCAGACTTACCACATCACAAATGTGACTTTTTCAAAAGCCACAAAGTAGTTCTCTGAAAAATGTTCACAGGGACTAACCCCTGAGAACTGGAAACACATTGTTCTTGCTGTGCTGTGACAGCACACTATATCGTGTTCCATGTCAAGCTGTGGTTTCTTCTACTGTACCTGGTCTAATGTATTGGAAACTCTTTACTACTCACGGGACATTTCATGTGTGCTGGCCACTACAGTGTGTACAAGGGCAATACGAGAAGCAAGGAATCCAGGAGATTGGCTCAGGAAGAGGGGGTTGGGAGGATATTTTCAGCACCAGAATTCCATGGGTTATTCCTGGACCTATATTGCAGGACACGGAACGCCTTAAGATGGTAACCCACCTGCCAACACGCCTCTGATCCAGTGTACTGGACCGATACAAAAGGTCATTTAAAATTAGCATCACGATATGGAAATGACAGCGTTTTTTATTGTTTTGAGTTTGTGGACCATTATAAAATGACAGATGTAATGTTCCTTTCTCAACATTTTGCTATTGGCTATTCGTTTTAGAGGAGGTGATAAAACCTTAAATCTAAAAGTGTAGTGTAGGGCAGAAAACAGGCTTTGTAGTTTGTGTGAAGTTAATAGATGGACAGATCTATGGCTTCAGCTAATGTTCAGTTGCTAGATTCTTGCTATTCTTCCCTTAACTATTATGATTGGTTTAGGAGGGGGAGGACACGCCCACGTTTTTGCATGTAAGCATGTAACTTTAGATGTCCATTTCCGACCGCCACCAGCTCAGGCCCTTACATAAGTAGGACAGCAGGTGTTAGAGGAATTTGGACAGCATGTAGCTTGACTAAGGAGAAGCATGGCGCTCATCAATGTGCCGAAACCACTTCCTCGTGTCTGTCTGTGTGCGTGTGCTGTGTGTCTCCTTTGGCCTGTAGAGTATAAAGCTATGGCTTAACAGCCCCGCATTATACAACTGCAGTCGGGTGGGCGCCATCACATGGGCTAAATTTGCAACACCGTGCCTCCAGTGTCTTTGAACCAAGGTTGTCTATAGATGTCCTGAAGTGGATTGTCGTCCTGGCCAACAGGATGTGATGTCGAGGCCAGAATGCTGCTGGAATTTGAGTCTAAGCTTTGGGCATGGGGGGGTACTGCTCACCCCCTGTATAATAATTGCAGCATCCTAAAATGTTTGCTCCGCCCATCCGGTATTGAATGGGCTAGCTTTGGCTAGCTGAATTGGCTGGATTTGGCAAGCACCTAGTCTCATTAATGATGTGCATGAGCTTGTGATGCAATGCTTCATTTTTGGCCCCTTAATTAAATGATTCCTTTTCCGGATGTGGATTGAAGGCCAGCCAATGTTTCCACACAAGGCTCTACGACGTTTTCTCTAGTTTCTGCACCTGCCACACACCCTTTCCAGAGCCTTCAGACACACAGTCGGCACAGATTGTGAATGACTGTGCAATATGTGAATATGTTGGCTTGGTACACCTAAGCCCAGGCTGGGTTAGGTATGTTGTTGTGGTGGGTGTGAAGTGTAACAGGTGACTAACTGCTGGTTGTTTCTCAACCAGGGCCTCCTGGGTCGAGGGGAAAAAGAGGTCGCAATGGTGATCCAGGTAGGTTTACAGAACTGTACCTGAACTCCTCTGTAGATTACTAGACATTTCATATGTCTTTAATTAAACGGGCGAAGAAACATCAAAAACACACTAAAACCAGTAATCTCCTAATCTTGTTCCCAGAGAATTCTGTCCAAATTCACATAAGGTCTGGTGGAGCAGAAGTAGGAAAATATGCTGCCAGAAATCAGCAGAGCGATAGCCATTGGCTCAATCTGCAAACGTGAACAATCAATCAACCACTACACCCTCCCCTGAGTGTGTCTTATTTTTATTGGCTACATTTCAATTATGACAAAAACTTTACTTAGCGAAGTCCCTCCCATTGTTGCTCCCACAAGGCTTACAACGAATCAGTGTTCTAGGTTCATATGGACGATGTTAAACTCATCTTCACATGATAACAAGGAGCTTATTTGAAAATATCAGATTTCACATTGATCGCCTGTCCTCATGCTAGCACACCTCCTGTGGGTCTTATCCAGACAGGCTTGGCCGTTGCTTACTTTTTATGGTCCATAGTCTAGGACCCAGTCTGAAATGGCACTTGCCCAGTCAACAAAAGCAGAGAAAAAGGGCTTCTGAATTTACTAGCAACACAGTCTCACAAAAACACAACAGGAAGTGAAAGAATAATGCAGCAGCTTCAAAACAAAAGTTTTTCACCTCTGACTGCACCAGCTATTAGTTACTGCTCATATCCAACTGATCCCAGATCTGTCAGAGTGGCCAGACAGTCTGCACTCCATAATCCCATTTGGAAAGTCGTTTGGTCTTTCTTGTTTAGGGAGGTTTCTTTAATTTCTGAGGCAGCATCTTGCTGTATACTAAGATTTAAGAGCAACCTTTGGGCTGTACTCTATCACATTCTCTCTCCATTTCGGGGGTTCTTGTGGTTTTGAAAACATGTGTCCATCTCCTCCTAACTGAGTAGACTGTTGGCTCTAAACTATCATGTGACTACATCCATTTCCATTATTCAGGCTGTTTCTTATGATACTAAATCCCTGTCATACTCCTCTTTCGTCCAGTACAGCAGCTTGATTGTTAATGGGAATATTTTGCCTCCCTCTGAACAAATTGACCTGACAGCCATTTTTTTACATTTCAAGTCTAAAACTAGGACCAGACAAAATAAGCTATTGAGCAGAACATTCTGATGATTTGATGTGACGTTTAGGGAAGTGATTTGTCGTCAGTGATTTTACTCACTGTTCTGTGATTGATGTGACGCCATCTTGCATGACCCTGTCTTGATGTTGTAGTAATTGATTCTGTCTGGTCTTTTTGAGGTTAAAGAAAGACATTTGAAATACCTGCTCATAGGCCCTGAGTACTACTGGAGCCCTATCCCTGTGCCCGCCATGTGTTTCTGATGAGCTTTATAAAAGTTTATCTAACGCATCAGGGGGATTACATTTCATCACACATTGTGTAATGCAGCACAAATTCAATATGCTTGTTAAAGGCAATGGAATTACAATTTTTTTAATATATATGTTACAGAAATTTAAACGTTTATTTTAAAGTTTCCCTACTTCGTACAGTCATGGTCAAAAAAACGTGGCCTGTTAAGATGTGTTTGATTGAAATAGATTTAGATTTTGGTAAATATGACCTCGTTCAACAAATTAATATTAATAATTTGGAACAGTGCATTTGGAGTTTTATTTTTGAAAATTATACTGTTTTCATTGGGTGGTTTGTTCAATGAAATTCAACTTATACCCTAATGGTTGGTGACTTGAAAATTATACTGACTGTCATTTGCATCAACTATTTAGGAAAATAGGTGTAAAATATAATTTGTATAATAATTTCAAACATGGTGTATTTCTGTGCACAGTTACAACAATATATATAAAATCATTTTCAAAATCTTCTTAGAATTCGGGCCGACAGGACAAATGAACGGAACGTGAGATAGTGCAGCTTTAAGTCTACAGTGTAAAATACATTTCAGATCCCACTATCTAAAAAAAGCTGGATGTGCAAGCATTTGGTCCAATCTTGAGTCAAACCAAAGCTTTATCATGATTCTGTCCAGTAGCTCATGTTTACACTATAATGTTGCTAAAGTTGGGCTCGGGTGTCGACCTTACTATTTGAACATTTACACTTAGGGGTGTACTCACTTTTGTTGCTAGTGGTTTAGACCTTAATGGTTGTGTGTTGAGTTATTTTGAGGGGACAGCAGATTTACACTGTTATACAAGCTGTACACTCACTACTTTACATTGTAGACAAGTGTAATTTCTTCACTGTTGTCACATGAAAATTTATAATCAAATATTTTCCAAAATCCGAGGGGTGTACTCACTTTTGTGAGATACTGTATATTGCTTCAGTAGGTACAAATTGAACAATACTCTGTCATTGATACATTTTCAATTGACATTGCAATTTTCACACAATATACATGAACACAAAATATATGCTAGCTAGCCAGCTAGGTAATTATTGCTTTATCAACCATTTGTAACAAATACAACCAAAAGCATCGGCCTAGTTAGCGTTTCACCATACCTATTTACAAACAGTCACGAAATGGAGCTATAATTTTATATCACATTCATCCAAGTATATACACAAACAATACACATTAGATCATGCTGTCTCCTTAACTCTGCTAATAACGCTAGACCCAGGTCGAGTGACCGCTTTGCCCAAGACAACACCTTAAGATAGTATACTGTAATCATACAATCTGTCAGTCATTCCCTAGAAGTCCATCGATAGCTTTACCACCTAGCTAGCTCCAATTGGTACCGATTGATCAATATTATTTCACTGATAAGTTTTCAATTTATGTCGCGTTCATCCAAGTATATGCACAAACAATACATGCTAGATCATGTTAACTGGCTCCTCACCTCTGCTAGTACTACAACCTCTGGTTCCGGTTGTTTTTCCCAGTTCATTTTTCGGAATACAGAAGAAGGTTTCCATACACCTCAGTTCATGTGAGCTTCGAAACTCTGATGATCTAACAAATATACAGTATGTAATCATCTTTTTGGCTGGAGAGGGTTGAAAGCAAATATGTAGCCCTGTCCCAGTCTTTACAATAACACTTTCTGTCTCTGTTGCTATTGCTTGGCAGTTGCCACACTGTCACCACTATCACGAGTTCGACCTGGGCTCAAAAGCTCACCAGTGGCCACTTCCAAAGCAGCGGCCAGAGCGCCTTGATTTAACCAATGCCGTTGGTGTATTTTTTCATTGCTGTATTGCAGCTCAAACATGTACAGTATGGTTGGCTATTACCATTCAATAACACTTGATCAAAGTATAAATCGTCCAGCTCTTCTGGTATGATTTTATTACTTGCACTAGCCATTGTTGAAAACAAAATCCCTCTGTAACTCTTGGAATTAACATATTTAACTTAAGATTGCAACCAAAAAAAAACATTCTCTAACTTACTACGGAAGTTTTATTTATATCCGAAGGACAGCCATCACGAATTGACTCCATTCAGTGGCATGACAAATTAAGATCAGGAAGTCAACCAAACTCTTCCCCTGAAACCAGGTGTCATTTTAATAAAATATACTAGTGACATGAAATACATAACCTTCGCAAAATTTGGATACTTAAGGTGGCCGTGTTTGGAATTACAAAATGCATTTAGACATTTTCAGTACTTTTCCTCTGGGAAACATGAACAGCACAACAATTTGGCAGTGTTTAGGGGTCTGGAAGAGTCCTTTAAGACCAAATACTTTCATAAATGATTACTAAATTAAATGAATGGGGGTCCAAATGCATAATATAGGCTAATTGAATAGGATAGGCAAAATAGCTACAGTAGAAATGTTGATTTAAAAAAATGTATCGGGGGAGATAGGATATGTAAACAGTATGGAAGTTGTTTGTTAATTATTGTAATTGAATATGTTTTGGTGGAACCTTGACATTAGAGGTAAAGACATACAGTTTGCACCAATGTTCATTGGACTGTGACAATATTTTGTTAATTTGGCCCTTTGCTCTAGCACTTTGTGTTTGAAGGTGCAGACTGACAGCCTTAATGATGTTACATTCATGAACATTGGTTGAACAGTTTGGAAATGACAGCAGCTTTTGTACATGCCCACCAAAAAACATTGGACAGTTTATCATAATGTAGATTAAAGTAACACTTGTTTATATTCTTGACCTAGTGCCTTAGTTTTGCCCCATGGTGCATTTGCACGCACCGATCTGTACAGCATCTGATTTATTGTTTGTTATTTGCACAGTTGCCATTTGCATATCACATACTGTAGAGGAGACTAAAGGCAGTAAGTCCCCAAAACAAGCAGGAACAGAAGATGGCTGCAGTACAGGCCTGGCAGAGCTTCACCAGGGAAGACACCCAGCATCAGGTGGTCGATGCATCACAAACTTTAACAAGCCATTGCATGCAAAGGATATGCAACCAATTATAAACAATTATTACTTTATTGTACATTAGGGTATGTTAAACGGTCCAATGCTTTTTGGTACCCAAAAATTGGGGGACCATCTACAAAAAGTGCTGTCATTTCTAAACGATAAACCTCTTATGTGTATTAATTTACCTGCAAATTACTGCTAAAGCTGACTTCAATCTCATTGTCATTGCATCCTTTCAATCTCAAAGTGCTAGACTATAGAACAAAAAATAACAAACAAATGGTCACTGTCCAATGAATTATGGGGCTCATTGTCAATAATAGAAATACTCATAGGCTACAGAACAATTTTGGAAGCAGTTATATCTGCAACAGCGGGTGTTACCAAGGACTAACTGACAGTGTGCCCAAGCTTTTGCAAATGAAAAGTAATCCTGGGGTGCACAAACATTCGCAAACAACTGTAGTATAGTATTCATTATCTTTTTCATCTGCTAGAAATCAAAGCCTTTAACATATAATTTGTAAATGGATGGAAAATGGTTGAAAAATGAATCTGAGTTCCTTTCTTAAAAACAAATATACTTTCATGTGTCACCAAACTTGATTTACTCCTATGATGTTCACATTTAGGGCTTATTGGTCCCATTACATGTTCAATAAATAACCTGAGATTAAAAGTTAATTTGGGGAAGTCATCTCCATGATCAAGTTCCCAGGATTCAGATGAACCATGTTGAAAATGTCCAGTGAAAGTAGTATTTAGTCCAGAAGACTTAATTTATGCTGGAGGAAAAGCACGTCTTTTTCCACAATGGAAAAAGTAAAAGCAGTGAGTAGTGTATTAATCAAATGGGTGTGGAGTAAGCGCTTGAGGAGCGACGCCGGTTTGGTGTTTGCCTCAGTCTCAGGATACAGACGGTGTAGTGTCATCTGACGTCTCCCTGGCACTAGCTCCCCATTCCTGCTCACATCAATCCGGGAAATGGTAGGCAGACTATTTTCATCATTGCCAGAGAGGGGAAATGTCTCAAGGCAAGGAATGAGCGTCTCATGAGACTGGTTGATAGAGATTTCGTAGTCCGGCTTCTAAAATAATTATTCTGAGGTATTTCACTGCATGTGTCAACTAAATGTGATCCGTATAAAATGTATGACATGCCTAAACTATGTCCCCAGGACCTAGAAATATGTACAGAAAGAATTAGAGTAGGAGTACTTACTGACCCATAACCAGTTTTGACATTTCGATAATGTATAGACTGCTCCTAGATAAGGACTTTGTGACTCATGGTAGATGGGTCCACTACTGACACCCTTGTCCATAGAGGTGGTTAGGAACACACTGAAGAAGACGTCAGGAGGTTGAAGATGGTTTGGAAGATTAACTTCACGTTCACTGGTCTATTATGTGATTTACACTTTCACAAGCCTGGCTGAGACATCTACCTCTGTGTATTGCTTTGTACAATCAGAAGTGTTGAAATATCTCCAAACAGACATGTACGTATGAATGATTACATTGACTGTTCTATGAATCATTCATAGGTGGGGAGGTTTTTGCTCGGAAAAAGTATACTGTACCGCTTCAGAATTTTTTGAAACACACCATGTGACCATCACCGTGAAACCAAACGGAAGGAAACTGAAGGAAATTATACAAAAAATGTCAAACTCACATTGTATAATTCAATGTTGTTAATAAACTGATCATTGTGTTTGTATATTATAACTAACTGAATGTTTTTCTCTCTTTTGCAGGACCTCCTGTAAGTACATCTGATGCCTTGTGACCATGCAGAGAGTGGTAAAGTGTCTGGGGTTTGGGGTTTGGGAATGTCTGTGCCATGGAATTAGAATGGATAAAAAAGCCATTGAACTGCTTGGCGTGGTCATTCGATTAGTACACAACAAAATGGCGATTGTTGTTAGTTGTCACGGTGACAACACACATATCGGTTTAATGCAGAAGTAGGCCGCTAGATCTTTGCAATGGAATGGTACACATAAAAATGGCTGCCGCACTGAGCATTCTCCTACATTGATTTGAATTGGAATGGCCTTTCTATCCATTCCATTTCTATGGTCTGTGCAGTAGGAGTATGTAAATCCTTGAGCGAACAGTTGAATTTAGATTTTTTAGCACTTCACCATCCCGTCTTGAAGCACCCTGTTTGGTGTTGCTGTGTGGTGTGTTTATAGATACCCTGTGATGAGTCATGATATGATGATTTTGATGGCATGTTGTTACACATACGCTATAAGTAGTCATTACATTTGCATCTACATCCATTGTTTTTTGTGGAATGGTCTCTTTATACAAATACGGTATACTTTCTATTGCCACTTAAAGAGGCATTCCTTGATTTTGGCCACCTGTTGGTAAATGCAACCGTAAATCTCAGAATTGCTCCCAAATTACGTTCTCAGGAAACTATTTTGAAAACCTAAATTACATTATATGCAAACATATTTAGGGTGTTTTTACATTTGAACTGCACGTTTTGTTATTAGGCTATATTTGTACTTCAATTACATTGCTCCGGTACATTTCGTTTAGCGGATTTATGCGAGAACATTCCATACATTCCATAGCGTTCGAAATTATATTGCAACATTCACATTGAAGGTTAGGTAGGAGGATACTAACGGTTAAGGTTAGGCATGAGGTTACTAACGGTTAAGGTCAGATATGACGTTACTGAGGTTAAGGTTAGAATTAAGGTTAGGGTTAACATTACAAAAACCGACAATCGCGTGTCTGCATGACGCAAGCAATGTAGAACAAAACACTGGCATGCAAGTTGCGGATTTATACGCCCATCCACCATCCCCGACCTCCGCCCTAGCAAAAACCATGCTATTTACATGCTACGTCATGATCTTCATATGTTCATATTGAACGTTATTCGAGTGTTCAATTTAGTTCCCTACAAACGTAATGGACCCTCTCATACGTTCATATTTGACATATTTCGGTTTTCCAAAAATAGTTCCCTCAGAACGTATTTAATGTGATTTAGGACTGGGTAAATGTGCCCCTACTGAGGTAAAACAGGTCCCTAAAAATTGTGTGCCATGTCATGTACTGTATGTGTACTGTATCTTATCATTTGTGCCACTGGTCATCAAAAGAACCAGACTTAAACTTGGAATTCTATGGCTAAATGAGGTACGACAGTGATTCGATTGAGAGATTATGAACAGTGTGAATAGCATATTACACATCCAGCACAAAATGGAAGGTTTAAAGCATTATTTTGTTAATTGCAAATGTCACAGACTGTATCTTTAAGGCTGAATAAAACTGTACCATGTTCGCATTATGCATTGAAACATTTGCTTCTACAGATGGAAGGTGCTTGCATACTTCTAGTCTTTCACTTTGGGAAACAAAGTGGGTGGTGACAGGTGATACATACCAATGACAATAGGGAGTGATAGCTTCTGTAAGGAATGTTCCAGCTTCTTTACAGACAAAGAGAGGTGTGCAATCTTCTGATCTCAGCATCTTCCAGGCAAACAAAGACACCTGCAAAATACTCCACGTGTGACCTCCCGAAATCTGACTCTTCGAAAGACAAGTCCGCCCAAAAACAGAAAATTTACATCATCCATACAAGTGACCATTTGCGCAACTTTCATATGAAGGATGAATTTAGCTCTGTGTTACAACACAATTACTGTACATTTTCACAGCTAAGCATTTTTGTGCATCACTTAAAAGAAAATGTGGTCTTGAATAACACATTTAGTTGTGTGAGTTTTGTATGAAGCTTTCAACTTAAGGGCACTTAAGGGAAAATGTGAATCATAGGATTGCTGAGGAGTGTTTAAAGGTACTTAATGTAGTATGACCTTCTGACTGACTACCTACAGTACACTCTTTTCTCCAGCCAAACATTGCTCCGCCCACCCAGCATCAGTCTGGATCAAAGTACCTCTCAGATAATCCCTTTCCAGCCTTTCTGATTGGTTCCAGAAACCGATGGGTTGGGCCAGAGCCAGAACACACATTGGGAAATTTGCGGTTCAGAAATTCGTCATTGGCTTTGATTCTCTGATTTGTTGTAGATGTTCCATTCACTGATGACCGTTTTGTACAACACCCATCAAGTTGGCGTTACCACCAATGATTGCAGCCTCAGATTGTATGTAGTAAATAATAGATCAGGGGAACGTCTCAAACGTGTCAGGTAGTAAAGGCAAGACACCAGGCATGTTTTCCACCCCCTCTATCATGGCAACTAAAACTCGAAAAGCTCTTGGTCTCAGAGTATGTCTCTCCTGAATCTTGTTATAGGGGATCCTATAACATTAGCCATGTCAGCCTTAGCCTAGCACCTCAGAGCTAACCTGCTGGTCTGAGCCCATGTCCTGTGGGAGAGCAGGATGTATGAAACACCTTGGGCAGGGGGCTAAAATTGGGCGCAGCTGCAACAGCTGCGTCCTGGTGCTGAGAGCGGGTGAAGGTCATCGCCCAGCTTTTGATAATGGCAGTGATTGATTGGTCAACAGCAGCCAGGCAGGGCTGAACAGCCAGAACCACAGATAGCCAAAAACAGCCTGGCAGGTCAGAACAAACTAGGCTGTGAAGGTTCTAGAAGACACTCAAACCAGAGCGGTTGCTTTGACCACTTGATCAGCAGTTAAGTGAAAAATAATGAAATAACAATGTATTTAAACATGTCACTGGGCAGATATGGCTGTGACATTGTGTAAACAAAGGAAGGAAGCTTTCAAAATTATTTAATGTAGGTTCTGATTGTAAAACCCCTCCACTTAAACACTTGAAATGAATTAGGTCTTTATACTGTTAAAGAGCATGTTTCCATAAACTTGTCCTTCAAATGAACTTTCACATAGGTCGTAGGAAATACGAGCAATTCAAGTTGAGTTTTAAAGATATAAATCAATCTAAGCAAATAAATTAAATTTCCAGGTCAAGGATTTATTGACAGTTGTAACTAAATGCTAGTATTAGTTTTTAGTAGAAGATGGAGAAATATTTTTCTTCCTGGGTGATTAATAGATTCAGATTTTCTTTTTATGCTGGTCCTTGTTTTTCCCCTTTGAAAATTGAGTGACAATTTGAGAACAGACAATTTATATAACTAATTGTAGCTTCTATTTACATTGGGATGTTAAGCTAACACAATTCCCCATGTAATTACAACTGTAAAACTAAATGAAATCGGTGCTTTCCTGTTCCATAAAAACAAACCGAAGGCTCTGGTCCTTTTCAAAACATAAAACATCATCATTCTTCATAGGTCATAGAACAGGGCCTTGGCTTTTGCTCCCTCTGCGGCCGAGTGCATTTTACACACTCTAACACAATCAGCCTTGATGGGAAACACCTTTAGAGTCAAATGAAACTCAACAGCTCAAACTCATATTCAGGATCAACATTTCTCAACACATGGTTGACCGTCATATACATTTGTATGGGAAGAACATGTTCGAAATTAACTTTTAACAGACACTTTTCACCTAATTTGGTTGTCCCCTTTGTGTCCTTTTTAATATATTTTGATTGGTCCTCTCAGATTGATAGTACAATCCTGTCTAAGGAAAGAAATGAAATCTCTCCAATTATATCCCCTCTCTCACACCTACAGTACATCCTCACCAATAAGGGAACAGGGAGGTCCTAGGGGCCACGTGAATTTTCCTCAGGGGAGGCTCTTTCATTCGTCCACTAGCACTCAGCCAAATGAGAGCCAGATGTGCTGAGCTACCGCGTAATTCCAATGAGGGGTTCCTTCCGGAGTTAGGGCACCCCTGACCCATTCAGACGGCCCCCTGAGGCCCAGAAGCAGGCAGGCAAGCAGGCACCCATGTGCAGTGTGTTGTCAATCAACACCTGGTACTGCACCTCATTCGTCCAAGGAGATGCAAGGTGTTCCACAGAAGCATTCAACTTCAGCCTTTCTAACATCCACAAACTCATTCACTTCTTCAAGTTGATCTATTAAATACAGAGGAACTGAATTCAATTCTAGTCAAAATCTGTGAGGAGACTGTGAGCTAAAATAAGTATTGTACTTTTGATGAATTGTTGGTGCAAGATTAATGACTTCCTGCTTGGAGCGTTTGGCCAAAAGTCACCCACGCACTCAGTATGAAGCAGACATAACCTTTACTTTTGTTGGCTTCTCAGAGGAGAATACAGTCAAAATGTCAATCTTTAATCTGTAGAGCGGCTCTGTGGTCAAACAATGGACAGTTGCTTTGGGAAATGTCAAGAGTTCCTGTTCCGCCTGACCAGTCATTAGCACTGCGTCCTTCACTAAAACACAGACCTAAGAGCCATTGATTTCTGTTAACGTTCTGAAAAAGAGACTCAATGCTGGAGGAAATGCTCCTCTATTCGTGAACTTGGCAATAGTGCCTCAGATGTCTTTATGGCTTTGTTGCTTGTGAAAGTGGCTCAGCCAGAGCGGAAACATTTCTTTGGCACCCATCAGCATAAAGAATTTATCCATAGCATGTCTTTTCACAATACCTATATTTGCATGTGAATCAAAATGTATGTTATGGTTTGTTCTTTAATGTTGATGAGAATCTTATACTGTAATTAATACTGTAAAAATCAATGGCTGGTGTACATGTATATGATTCTTTCTCAACTTAAAGAGGCATGTTACTAGCTCTTTAAGATCAGTTAGGGGTATCAAACCACAACTTTTGTACGGTAATGTTTGATTTGCTTGCTCTTCTGTTGTGGAATGCTGTTTATTTTGTTTGTCTGCCTGTTACAGCTGACCTGGCCAAAATACAATGTGTGCAAATACACTGCAATGGGAAGACTATCCAATATAATGTCTCTTGTGAACATTTTGTTGTGGCCTAGCTCAGTGTAAAGTGAACCGTGTCGGTAATAATGTCAAGTTCCCTCTATTTTTTTTCTATTTCTTTCACCACTTTTTAGGGTCCTCCCGGAAGATCAGGCTTTCCGGTAACTGTCTTATAACTTGTTTCCAGCCTCTTTATGTGTATAAGTGTTTGAGATCTCTCCTACCTTTTCTCTGAGAATGTGTTCTTGTACCAGGATAACTGAAAAATGTGCATGGTTAGCAAACAGCCTATGAGTTTGGTGAATCTCCATTTACACTGTATTTGCATGGCAGTTTTTCGGTTATAGTAACTCAGAGTATCAGCTCCACAGAGGGACTGAGTGGTTAAACACATACCTTATACAGTCCTCTTTGAATGCCTTGATAGACATACGATGCTTTCAATAACATCGTCAACAGTCTGTACAATTACATCAAGATTCAACAAAACATTTGTATTGAAAAGTGGTGTTAATCTGTTACAAACCCAATTTTAAAGAATGTAAACATCCTCAGTCACTCTTTGCCTTGCTCTTTGTTTATTGTCCGCTTCCTGGTTTTCCAGCTCTAACAAGACTAACTCCCAATCAGCCAAATCCACATGGTCCACCTCGGAGGTAACATGTTAGAACCAAACTTTGACCCTAGCTACCATTTCCAAACTTCGTCCTGTCAGATTCCCAGTGACACAGGCCCATAAAACCGTCCGAAGTGAAGGGAACACTCACAGGCAAGCTTTTCAGGGGAGATTTACCTGACAGATTTTGTCAAAGTTGGGATGTGATCCCTCCCAGAATTTGTGATTGATGATGCTGTCTTAAGTGTTGGAAAATATCACAAGTGGTCTTTTCTGGAGTGGGAAAGGATGTGGTTTCAGTGAGGGAACAGTAATTTCTCCCCTTGTTTCCATTTAGTGTGTTATTTTTTATGTGTGTGGAACAAAAGAGCAAACCACCTTTTGTACAAACTAACTTCATGATTTATCAAAGATTGAGAGGCCATTTTACACTCGTCTTACACAAACTTGTTTACACAAATGTTTACTTTCATTTGTTAGTACTTCACACATCAGAATCATCACTGAATTATCACTCGTCACAAACCCGTCAGATGTGCCTCTTTCTACCAGAATGCTTTTAATCCCTGACACCTCTAACTTCCGACATGCGAATCAGTCACTACGGTGGTGGTGAGAGGAGCCGCTAGGTCTGCCTGAAGAAGGAGAATATACTGGGCCTGAGCTCTTGCTGCCATCCACTTTAGTCTGTGGTGTTGGGTGTGTGTGGTGTACGTTTTGCGGTCAGAGACCATTGATTAGAAGACTGAGAGTGACAGCTGTTGCGGGGTTAGAGGGAGAGGACAGCAGGTGATAATGTGGGTGGGACGGTCCCCTCAGCTCTTATCTTCTCAGGGCCAAAAGATTTCAACGATAGAAGCATTTAAGGAACACACAGATAGTAATCGAGTTAGTAGTGGTCAGGTTTCAGTTGGAGATCTCTGGGAACGCTGAGCAGCAGGAAGTTGGAGTGTGGCTGTTCATGTGATGCTCAGAACTCAACCGTTTGAAATTGAGTGAAAGCTCAAATGAAAGAGTGTAAATTACTACTTTTTTTCATGCAAATGACATGTATTTACATTTCAAATGGTAAATAAATGTTTTGATGACCCCCCTATGTTAGGTTAATGCTTGGGTGCATACCAGGGGGTTGTAGAGATTGGATATACTGTACCAGGCCTTTCCAACCTAACAGCCCAACTATTCAGCACATGTCGTGGTGCTGTGTGCTGTAATGATTTATGGGGCTGGCCCCGACCTATCCTTTACCCTTTATTTTTTCCATGACGTGTCACCTTAAGTGAGTTGTCAAAAAGCTGTCATCACCACACTAGTCCAGGACATTCTGCTCCCACCGGTTAAGGTAGTGAAGGACAACTTACTCCTATAACAGGCTTTAGCAATGAGCAACTATGAATAATAACTCATTTCAGCGCTTCCAGAATTCATAGTGATTTAGAATAGTGTGAGCAAATGTTATGCAGGGCAGATAGACAGGGGAGGGGCCTGGACCTTCATGAGGACATGGGGACGGGGCTAGGGGAGGAGTTAGAGGATAGTCATTACAATCGACCAGTGGTTCTCATACCTCTCCTCTGGGACTCCGAGCCAGTATTTGAACTACCCCTGAGCTAGCACACCTGATTCAACTTATCTACTAATCAACATGTTGTTTATTAGTGAATCTGATCTGATGGTTCAGGGCTACAGCTAATCTGTGTCACGTCTGGGGGTCCCGAGGAGAGGTTTGAGAACTACTGTACTAGACTGTCACATTTACTTGTGATGTTTTAAAGAAAACATACAGTAGCTGTTAAAATCAGTGGGTCCACAAATGGATACAATATTGACAACTACTATCCAGCTTTTAAACCTCTATATGAAACAGTAAGCAAATAGGTAATAATGTGAAAAATATATATTTATCCAAACAATAGGAAATTATCATGTTAGGTCAGTTGGTACGCCTAATCTCTGAGTGTGATGTGAAGTTTATGCATTACAAAACAGTTAGTTATTATGAAATGTATCCAATATTCACCCCCCTTGGACGTTTCCACATTTTATATTGTGACAACCTGGAATGAAATATGATTGTATTAGGATATTTACCATTTGTTTTACACAACATATACAGTGGGCTCCAAAATTACTAGCACCCCTGACTGGCAATGCACAAATAATACTGTAAAAAAAAACAATACAATTATAGAGAAAAATGCTAAATACCAACATGTGAGAAATACTGTACTTTATTAATGTGTCTATGGAACCAACCAAAATTATTCATTGATTAAATAAAAAATCTATGTCCTCCAAATCAAGGTTTTACAATCAATGACCCCCTTAAAGATTATTGTACATAACATCTACCAAAATTAACCCAGGAATAAAATTCTACTAATTTAAGTTCAACTAAGTCTAAAGGAAACATATTGAGCCATTACATTACTTCCTGTTCCACTAGGGTATAAAATGAGGTAACACATCTGCAATATCCCTTTGTCATCCAACAACCATAAAGAAAACAAATGAAATGCCAGTTCAAAAGAGACAGATGTTTGTAGACCTTCATAAATCTGGTAATGGCTACAAGAAGATCCACAAACGATTGAATATAACACTGAGCATTGTCAAGGCAATTATTACAAAATGAAAAAGATATGGAACAGTTGAAAACATCACGGGTAGAAGACGCATATGCATTTTGCCCCCCAGGATAGGGAGGATGATGGTGAAAGAAGCAACAAAATCCCCAAGAATCACTGTGAAAGAATTGTAGGCCTTGGTGGCTTCTTGGGGTCACCAGGTTTCAAAAAGCACCATCAGACGCCACCTGAACAACCATGACCTCTTTGAAAGGGTTGGCAGAAGAAAGCTCTTTCTGACTCCAAGACACAGACATTACTGCTTTGAGTTTGCCATATGTAATTTAAACTATGACTGGAGGAAGTCAAAATTGATGGCATAATGAATTCCAACAAGTAGCAGGCAATCTGGCTGCCTCTGTTAGAAGGCTGGGACTTAGCAGAAGGTGGACTTTCCAACAAGATAATGACCCAAAACATACCTAAAGATACCTAAAGGTTCCATGACAACAAAATCAATTTTCTGCCATGGCCATCTCAGTCGCTGTACCTCAATCCAATCGAAAACCTGTGGGCTGTGTTGCAGAGTGCAGTTGATAAGCCTAAACCCTAGAATGTGAAGAATCTTGAAAGGATCTGCATAGATGAATATTCCAAAATCCCTCCAAATGTGCTCTTTATCCTTTGTCAAACATTACAGGAAAAGACTCCATGCTGTTACAAAGTGGTTACACTTTGTACTGAATAAGGAGTGCCAATAATTATGAAACCTTGATTTTGGTGAAATTTATTTTGTGTAAAATAATTGTATGATATGATTTAGCTGTTCTGCATCAAGACCCTGGAATGCACTCCCCTCTCACATTAAACAGGCAGACACAGTCAATTCATTAAAACTGAAGACCCACCATTTTCAGAAAGCGTTTAATCTGTGGTCTTCTTTGTATTGCATCTTCTGAGTGCCCCCCCACCACACACACACATTAATTACTGCTTTTGACTCTTCCTTCTTTCTTAGATGTTGTCTAGTTGTTAACTGTATTTGTTTGTAGTCATTTTTATTTTGTGCCTTTCTCAATGTGTAAAATGTCCTTGATTGTCTAGAAAGGAGTCTGCCAAATAAAATGCATTATTATTTATGGTTATTACCATTCTACTTTTACCACACTTAACGGTGGGGATGGTGTTTTCATGGTGATAGGCAGGTTTGGCTTCACCACACATAGCATTTTGTGCTAACTACAAAAAATTTGTTTTAGTGGAGGGCCTTTTTTAGGCAGAGTCATAGTTGTCCCATATTCTTTCAATTTTATAATAATGGATTTACCGGTTTTGGATATTTCACTTTTATTTAGGAAATATTACACAACCCTGATTGGTGCTTCTAGAAATGTATCCCAGACTTGTTTTGATAGCTCATTGGTCTTTATGATGCGGTTTGTTTACATATGCTCTCCAACAAACTCTGGAGCCTTCCAGAATCAAGTGTATTTATTTTGAGATGCTTTTACACTTGAAATGCACACATGTGGAATTCACCTAATTATGTGTGTTCTGAGGCAATTGCACCAGAGCTTATTTATTTGTTTCATGGCAACCGGGGTGAATGGTTATGAAACCAACAAATTCCTGTTTTTTTATTTAACATTGGTCACAATATAAAATGTTTGCATCTTCAAAGTGTTTGGTATGTTGTGTAAAACAAATCTTAAAATTCACAACACAATATTATTTAATTTCAGGTTGTCACACTACAAATTGTGGAAACATCCAAGCGGGTGAACATACAGTACTGTAGTACTACATACCGTAATATTGACCCCAATAAACCATTTGTTTCAAATAATTGTTGATGAAGCTTGTTTTCTGACCATCACTGGTTCTCCACTGCACTGACTTCTTTCAAGTCATATCTATAAGCATTTAGGGATCCTTCAGTTTTGGGCATGATTGCATCGAAATAGCTCAATCTAGCACTACCAGGATGTTTGGGAATAGATCCAAAGCTGCACATTGGCTTAACTTGACCAAAGTTCACCTAAGAACCGCCTTTATGTCAGCCATCAATTTAAACCCAAACCATGATTTGTGTTTTCTAATTTAGATGGCCTGTCAGAATGATAGCTCTATATAGGATGGTAAAGTTAACCTGTTGGTTGTATGGGAAATGAAGTTCTAGTTCATAGCATGGTTATTTACCCCTTTCCTCTTGACTTTGCATTGCTTATTAGGGTGACAAAGGAACAATGGGAATTCCTGGACGAATGGTGAGTGACATGAGAATATGCAACTGTGAGTAGTTTATAGATGCATTGCTAGGGCCAGACAGAACACTGTATTACTGCAGCATGTCTCTAAAATTACACGCTCATGAGAAACAGCAACAACAGTCAGATTATAACCAAATAGTTTTTATTGATTAATACACTTCATTTTCACATATTATTAGGTTTGACTGCCAACTGCAGGTTGAGAATATTGAGACAGGAGAAAAGTGTTGGTTAAAGCTAAAGATATATATTTACTGATACTTGACATGTTTGCATGCTGCTGACAATTCCACTGTGCGAACAAGGCCATTTTCTGCGGTCATGGCATTCATAACCGCTCCTTTTTATCTAATATTTGCACGTATAGTTTGTGGACTTGATCTGCATTAAATGAGTAATGTGCTTATGAATGCTTAAATTAAGATATTTACCAGATGTTGGTGTATGTTGCTCATGGAGCTGATCGGGTTATCTTCATACAAACATGCCAAACCACTGAAATGCCTTAAGGTCTAGACCAATAGCAAAAAAGTCACAGTTTACATAATGCAAAACAGTTGTTCTGTGAAGGTACTCCCAGTTCCATTACTTCACCCTCCCAGGATGTCTCCAACTTGTAGCTTTCAATTTGTTTACTCATTCTTCAGAGCATAATGACGTTGAATTAAAAGCTAGTCAGAAAATTTTCATTAGGAACACAATTTACCTATATTTTAAATGTTTCATGTTGGCTTTAAACAAGTCAATGTGTTTTAACGATTCCATGTTTAAAGTGTACTCTTGTTTTTCAAAACACCTTTACAGAGAGGATATAATCAAACACTACTGGTTTACCTCATATGAAATTGCCATGATGCATTTTAAACTTTCATTTTGTGTGCAAACACTTCTTTAATGGATGTACTATAGATGTGTGTATTATGCATATATGGCTAGATTTCAGTAGCTATTGGACGACAGTACATCCAGTCTTTCTGATTAACTTTGAATTCTCACAAATCCAACTGTTGTTGGTGGGCTTGAATTTCTGCCTTTAAGAACACAAGCTCCCTCTGCAACACAGGGCTTTGCCACAGCGTCGATCCGACTGTGAGGCTCATGCAAAGCACTCAATATTTCACACAGCGTAGAGGAGTTAAGACACTGTGTGTTCCTTCAGCACCAACTCAAAGGAAGTCTTTTTTTCTGGCTTTCACTCACTCCCATAGTCCCCCACACTTGTCAGTCACAACACCTTTGTTGAGAAGAGTATGTCTGATGCTCCCTGTAGGTTTAAATACTAGACAGATCCCTCTAGGTCTCAATGCTAATTAGATCCCTGTAGGTACCAATGCGACACATCTCCCTGTAAGTACCAATGCTAGACAGCTCCCTGTAGGTACCAATGCTAGACAG
>JACXGM010005732.1:0-34411 GCA_016801145.1 Umbra pygmaea
ACACACACACACACACACACACACACACACACACACACACACACACATACACACACACACACACAGCCGTACGACATAGAGGTGTCTGACTTACTTCAACAGCCCATCAAAACAACAGAGTGAAGTAGAAATAATTTGCCCCACTGGCTGCATGTCAGCTGCCAGCGAATGCCGCTGTGACCCTATAGTCCCTGGTCAAAGGAAGGGCCCTACGCAGGACACAGGGTTTTCATTTGGGACACGCCCACTACAGCACTGTACTTCAACAAGGAACTCAGGGTCATTGAACTTCAGGGCGATCTGAAGCACACCAATCCAAAGGGAGTTCCTTCAATAGTAACAAACCCATATATAGCCTAGCGTTCACGGGTGTCATTGTATCTATATAGGGCATTGGCAGGCATTGCAGTAATACCTGTAAGGCTGAAAATTTAGTTTGCCTGATTTGAATATGTTACAGGTTTTGAATATGTTATTCCATGTCGTGTGAGTTATATAAGAGTTAGACAGTCATTTCCTGTCCCTGAGGCAGCGTGGTTATCAACCACTAAATAAACATTTATCTGCTGTGTTTATTACTGTAGACAGGGCTAAGGCCTCAAGCCAGGGTTCAAAGTTCACCAGGCAGCACCACTGTCTACACACACAAATACGCACACAGATTGAGTACATAACAGTTTTTTTCAGCCTACAAATGGTGCATCTTAATTTGATCATCCAGTCATTATAATTCAATTAACACACACCTCCTTCACCCAGTAATTGAAGGGGAAACAGTTCTTCCTCTTCCTAAACAGGGTTATGGGTAACTTCCGTGACCATGACAGTGTTCCAGAAAGGCCGGCAGGCTCGCTAAAAACCGGAATGTTTGTTTTGTTTTTTGGAACTTTCTTTGCCTGCGAGGGCTGTCTTTGTAAAACGCGGCACAAAGGCGCTTTAGTTCAGGCAGGGAGCTGGGACGCCAGAAAGGAGCCCGGGTGGCCAGCACACAGTGCTGCCTTCCAACCCAGACACGGACATTTTGTTCCAAACGAGTTGAACTCTGCGAGAGAGAGGGAGGCATGGGGGCCAGATCACAAGGTCTCGGGCCGGCCAAGTATCAACGGAGGGGAGAGGGGAACGAGGCTGAGACTAAAAGACTGGCAATGAAGGAAAACAAGACAGAATTAGGGAAGGGGGGATGAGAAATTAGGGGCAAATGACCCTTCATTCCTGTATACAAATCTATAATGTAATAATTTTATCCTCCTAATGTAACAAAAAGGTACAAAAAAGGTTATTACCCATGTTATTAGAAACGTAAAGCTTTTCCTGGCCTGGCTCAAGCTCAGAAAGACACCTGCAGGCCGATGCTTTGTGAACACACCAGTTGAAAAATAGGCAGAGAGTTGCCCGTCCCTGGGTTAGAGTAAGAAGCAGAGTCCCTGTCTGGGTGTATCGCAGCGGCACAGGAAATCCCTGCGGTGTCAAAATCAGCCTCTACATCACATCAGTGTCATAGCTAGAACCCACAGCTAGGGTCCGGGGTAGAGTCATAGCACCACACTGCAGCCAGGACGCTGCTTCGGCAGGATGAAGAATCAGCAAGCCAGTGGTGTGTGTGTGTTATAACAGATGGGTGTGTGTGAGCTTTGTTCTTCCATCATGCGATCACCCCACTCAGGTCATGTGACACGCCCACGCTTGTGTCCCACTGTTTGGGGACAGGGGTGGAACGGGGGCAAAGCCGGGTGCTGCTGGGACACTAATATTCTAACCTGGAGCAAACACTGGCATCAGCAACCTTAATGACCTTTGAACTATAGCCGGCCTGGCGCACGTGCAAGAGGAAGGAAACAACAATGGCCTTTGACACCAACGCTGGTGGAAAATACCATACTACACGCAACCAGCTTAAGTAGCATTGTAGCTAGGATGCTAACTCTATAACATCCTACAATTAGCACTAAATCACACAGGCTGATTCCATTAACATACAGGCAGATACTACTCTAACTATCTCTATCTTCGACAAAGGACCAGAAGTTTCCATGCAGGAATTTGTCTAGAAATGTGGCTATGAATGAGCTGAGCATAGAAAAAGGATGACGGCATAGAACCATCCTATTATGCCACCACTGAATGGATGGGAAGTCCTCACTTTGGATTCTATTTCTATATAACTGAGTAGGCTACTTCTTCGTTCCTCCTCTTCTTCCTCCTCCTCCTTTTGTCTTTTCTTCCCTCACTTGGTCCGTTTTTCCAGTGGACGAGGACGTTAATGGACACATTAGCCACTGGGTTCTCCCTCGGCACCGATTAGGTGCCTGTGAGGTCATCCTTTCATTTCTGGCCCGTTCGCTTCGGGGATCTATCATTTCATTACCGCGGCACTGAGGAGTGTTCATCCAGCTCTTCGTCCATCCATTCCTACATTTCCCGCTCACTCTCTTTAGGCTTGCTGCTGTCGGTTCATTCAGGAACAGCTTAGCCACAAAAGTGCCCAGTGCAGCGGAATTACCATGTAGTTCAGTGCTGTTAGCAGTTAGCATAGCTGATTTGCTAGCGCTGTTCGCGTGAGTGCATGGTGAATTGCCGGATTTTAAAGACACATTGTGAAATGCTAACTGAGCAAAGGACACCACCTACTCTGTTCCAGCCACCTTTTACATAAAATATGCAACAAGCCTTTTGAATTAGTCCAAGTCTAATTTCAGCACAAGGGCAATGAGACTATCCTCTTTTCTGATTTCCCAACGATATGTGTGTCCGTGTGGGTATTTACCTATGTGTCTGTGTTTACCTGTGTGTGTGCGTGCACATGCAACTGAGTTTCCAGCTGTCTGCCACGGTGCGTCTGCAGAACCGGAGATGTATTGATTTCTGCAGGAAGCGGGTTCTGATGTTTCATGGGGCGTCCTGAGTCGACAGCCAGGGAAAGAAAGGTAGGCCAGTTGGGGGGGGGGCAAGAGAGCCAGAGAGAGAGTGGGAACTTGTAAGAGAGAAAGAGGGATGGAGAGTCATAACAGCTCTCTTTGCCCTTCACGGGAAGACTAAACACTTGTGTCGTCTCACTCCTCTTACAGTAATACATTCCAAGTGGAAAACCCAACATGTCCAAACCCAGGCCTCTGTCTACTGTGAAACTAAGTGCGCTACGGTGTCATTCCTACCGCAAAACACAGACAGATCAGATTTCTAAACGTAAAATAAATACGCAGCTTGGGGCAGGAAAACGGTCAAAGAACTCACCGGGCATTGTGACCGTCCAACACACCCGGCCGGACAAAGAGTTTTCACTCGTGTTGCCGGGGTGAAGGTCTGTCTGATTGGCTGTTGGTTGGGGTTTCAACATGCACTCCCTGTTTGGTGTACGTGAACGGCTCACATGCACGCAAACACGCACAAATCACATACAAACACATACACACACAAAGAGGTCTGTTTAATCCGGAGACTTGCAGTTGACCGGTGGTCAGTCAAAGGGAGGAGGGGAGGTTTTCCATCATTATGTTTCTCCTGGCCTCTGGATGGGTCTATGGGGTCCCTAGGGCAGCGTTCAGAAGGGGCCCTGACCTTTGTGTGTGTGTGTTTTCGTGTGTGTGTGTTTGTGTGTGCGTGGAGATAATTACACTGGGCAAACAGATGAGTGAGTGAAGAGGGCAGAGGTCACAGAAGATGGAATAAGAATAAGGCGCAGGAGCATCACCGCCCCTCCCCCGGCCCCCGTCAGTGGCGTGTGCAGGGCGCCTGACAGGGACGGATATAAACGGTGGTGTGGCTGAAACAAACAGATGTCCCACTGCTCAGTGTAGCCCTGACAGGGACACGGGGGTAGAGCCTGGGATGGTGTCTTTGTACTCCCGGGGAGGCGTGTACAGTCTCCACACATCTCTGTCTGCACAGCTACAATTACATTCATTAGGAGCCAAGGCTTGGAGAGGGCCATTGTCTACCCTGGCTGTCTGACTGCTCCGGGAGTTTGACTGAAAAGTGTATGTGTGTCTTCATGTATGTGCGTGTTTCATATGTGTGTGTCTTCATATACGCACGGGTGTGTGCGTGTGTCTTAGTGTATGTGCATGCATGTTGGTTGACAGGCAGTCGGGGAAGGGGCAACGTGAGGCATGAAATCAATGGATGAGGAAGGGAGGATGGAGGGATGAGGAGGAGAGGATGACAAAAAGGAAATAAAGAGGGTGCGGTGTGCTTTGATCGCCACCAGCCTCCTTCACCTGAGAGCCCGGCGCCTGTAGCCAGGGGTCCAGGAAGAGGCATCCCCTTTCAGCAGCGTGTTTTATTTAGTGTCTGTGCCGGCAGCTCATTTGCCAGAGTATGCTGGGACAGGATTAATCGGGGGATCGATGACGAGGATGTGCAGATGGGGAGGCTGAAGGTGGGGGCTACAGGAAGGATGTTAATTACATTATACGCCATTGTTTCCAACACTTCTTCATTCCTGAAGCGTAAACTGAGCTGGGGGCGGGGGGGGTTGGCTCTTCCATTGCACACACCTCCCCTCAGCATCCTGTAGAGCCACCAGCACATGGCCGGCTCTACGTTTGTTTCTTTTGCTGCTCCAGTGAGTGTCTATAGTCCAAAACAAACGCTAGACTAGCTGTTCAACCCCATTCAAAACCGGGCCAAAAACTGAAACACCACACTCACTATTGTCTTGAAAAGCCCCACCTAACAGTCAAGAAAGACAGGCAGGCAGACAGACAGACAGGCAGACAAGAGGTAAGGTAGATAATTACGGGCAGACATTTTTAGGGAACCTGCGCAGTCATCTTGAGGGTAAGTCTGGGAAACACAAAATAAAGTAGGAAGTTTATATGACATCGACTAGGAGCCCAGTGTTCAACTGCACTGGGGTTTGAAGTAGGCAATATGTAGGCTAGCTGTGGTGACACACAGTAGCAGTGTTGCCGGTCAAAGTTTGTAAAAAGTGCTCTGTTGGATCGATAGGGTAATTAAGTTCCATAAAATGAACCCAGGCACAGAGTGGACAGACATGGCAGTGAGTCACCAGACTAAACAAAAGCAAAGATCACAGTCATTCAGTGATTGGCATCTACGCCCTGCCTTCTCTTTCCACATAACTGAGGCCACAGAGTTCCTGCCCTGGCCATCAACAAACATCCCCACGTTCAATAGTTGATGAGGACATTTTGTTTTTGTTTGCCTTACCCGTGAATGAGCTACGACAAAGAAAGCTAAGATCTGATTGTTTATGGTGCTACAGTGTCGTCGCTTTTCACCTGTTTGCTTGTATCGCTGCTTGGCACAATCACTAACACTGTTAAGAGCACTGCCAGCATCGTTTACCATTATTTAGAGCGTTGTTCAGTAATGTTTAGAGCACTGCTAGCACTGTTTAGAGCACTGCTTGCATTGTTTAGCTAGCACTCATTTGATTAGAGACAACCCTTGAGGGGGGGAGCAGCCAAAGGCCAGACAAAGGCCAGTGGTGGGGGTAGGGGGTCACAGAGCACCCCCAAGGGCCCATGGGAGCTCCCCTTCGACATGGCTGCAGCTTAGCTGGCGTGACCCCTTTTTAATACTCCACCCTTTCCCCAAGAATGAGGTCAAAAAAAGAGGGCAACACCTTCCCGCCCCCCCAAGCCTTTTCAGCAGTCGCACAGGGCCTGACGTCCCATGTTTGCCGTGAGAGATCATGACACTGTTATTTGCTTCCATTGCGGGGGGGGGTGGGAATTGGGCCACTTGAGTGACCCCCTACCCCAGCATAACAACCACAGCCTCCCTCCGCTACGAGTGTGTACATGGTAGCATATGTAGCCTCAGCTTCCTGGTGATCCGGAACCATTGTTTTCACCGACTCCCCACCCACTCGATACCCGTTACGTTTTCTAAACACCGGCAGCATTCAAGCGTCCATTCTACAAAGCAAAGTGAATGCCCCTATCGGAGAAGCGCACTTGGCATCTGGCCTCCTGTCTAATAGTGCTGGTTCAATATGAAACAATATTAGCCAGGTATCGGAACGGGACACCTCAAGTGAAGGTCCCGTTTGCCTCACGCCTTCACTCCTGTGAGCCACATAACAACGCCTGTCTATACACCTGACAACAGAAGGTGTGTGTGTGCGCGTGGAGAGGGAGTGGGGAGAGCACCGTGGGAGACAGACAGATGGGTATGGAAATGAGGAGTCAGTGAGCTCATGCTAATCTCCTCCTACAGCTGATCCAGACATAAAACAACCACACACGCAGGCAGACACGCAGACACAGATACGAACGCACACACTTGCCCACGCACAATCAGAAACTAAATGAGGAAGAATAGGCCATTCCTATTCCGTGCTTCCTTGTGCCTTCTGGATATTTGGCTAGGTAAACAGTACATTATTACACAAGCGTTAAAAAGACCTCACGGCCACGCATCCTAAGTCCTTCCACCACTGCTGAACTTAGAGGTCCATTCATTCAAACGGCTAAACTGTTTACCAGCTCTCGCGGTGGCACTATGAACGCATTTTGTGTGTGATTGTGAATCTTGCGATGTGTGCGCAGGGCTGCCGTTCGTCATTGGACAGCCAGCAGGCCCCCCAGTGGGAGCTGCTCGTTGACACACTATTGGCTCGCGCAAGCTGAAAGAGGCAAAAGGGGTCATCGTTATTTTGGGAGGGGGAGGTCATGTGACTAAGGGCAGATGCCAACGTCACAATGAGAGCCCCCAGCTGACGCAGCATTTTCCTCCCCCAGCCAGCAAATCCAATGACGCCCCCCCCCCTCTCTCTTCCTCTGCTATCTTCTACACACAGCCGCTTTCCCATTACAAACCCACGCAGAATTGGAAAGCGAGGACTTCAATGAGACTCATCAATCCATAGCGTTTAACCAATGCATCCTATTGAAACTGTTCAGGCAATTGATTGCCTTTCTGTCATAATTAGCAGGGAATTTCAGCTGCCATAAAGTAGGAATGAATGAGATGGAATTGAATTGCGAAAGATGGCGGAGAGAACATTTAGTTTCCTGGTAGTTCATGACAAGTTTGATTATTATTATTATCTTAGCATATGGCGGTATTTTCTCTGGCCCTCTTCTACGCCCCGGAACAATTGATTCATTCATAGTGGTTGCTTAGGGCAGAGGGATGTGTCTACGTGCCAGTGGGTCCCAACGACACACAGATACCCATAAACTGGGCCGAGAGAGCGCGAGAGAGAGAGAGAGAGTGCGCTACATACCAGACATGTTACTACTGTGCCATCACGGTCGCCAAACACTGTATCTATCTTTATACAAATACACACAGACGTGAGAAAATGCTGCCGCCTCATTCTTTGCCTCTCGATACACTGCGATACGAGGCCGTGAGTCAAAACAAACAGTGCCCACTCAGAGTACGGCGATGATAGTTGCCCGTGCGAACATGGAAATAGACTTGGATGTTTATCGTGCGCACACAAATGCTCAACTTCCCTATCTGGCACTAAGTTCACTTCATTGAGGAAATTGGAGGAGATTCCATTCAAACCCAGGTACCGTTGGTTCCTAAAGTGTGAGGCAACACATCAGTTCTTCACTTCACAGTTCTTCATCATTATCACTTTTAATTATCACTTTCACCAGATCTGATGTGTTCCTATTACAGTGAAACGCTAGGTTAGGATTACATTTCTATTGAAGCAAATTGTTGTAGTAGAATAATACAGTAGCATAATGCAATAATACATCACCATGCATATATGCACTTTATGCTTCATCTGAAAAAATACCAGGCTTTACAAATCTGGATTAAGCCAAATAAATGCCCTCCACCAGACTTTCATTGATTGGCTGACGGCTGTAAAAGCCCTGAGGCTGCAGTCATGGCTGTTTGGGTGGAAGTTGACTGTGTAGCAAATTGCAATAGTTGGTCTGGCAGGGCCATGTGTGTCAATTAATATTTCAAACACACAACACATCCTGCAAAAAGTCTCATTAAATAAATACGGAGGCCCGTGCTGCCTTAGGTAATCCGGCATTAATAATAAATAACTTGAAACAAAAAATCGACATTGTTGGCTAATAAAAACGCAAGAAACCAGGAAGTCATTGGGTTGTCGTTGGGTTGTGCTTTATAAATAAATAAATTTGACTTGTCAGGTTTGACACCGCAACCTGGTAAAAAAAAGTGTTGTGTTGCTACAAGTTACCAACATTGACCTTTTGTCACCTTGGGAATCCAGAGAAGGAAACCCATCTCCGTTTCTAGGACCTGGCTCTGTATTCCCGTTGCCTTCGCCCCACATCCTTGCCTCCAGAGCCTCACAGTGAACCAGGCTGGCCCCCCTTGTCACTCAGAACATCCGTCAATTTACGCACTCCTCAGCCCACTGGGCCTCCTCTGTCGATGAAGCTGGGCCCGGGACCTCCATTTGTTACGTAAAAACCCCTCCCACTGACCAGGGAGCTGGGGGGGGCTGGGCAGACAATGGATGGTGATGGGGGCTTGAACTTCTCTCCTCTTTCTGCTCCCTTTTCCAGCACAGAGGATTTGTGCTATTCCCCAAGGATGATGTAGGTGGACGGGAGAACGGAAAGTGTGTGGGTGTGTGTGTGTGACGGGGTAGCAGAGAGTAAAACACAGAATACTCTAAGGACTGATGGAAACAAACCACCAACAAACAGAGTGGCCAGAATAACGGCACCAAACACCTGGAAGACTATGAGACATTCCTGCGCAGTGATAATGTGTGAGAACTACATCACTGTGACTCTCAGCAATAATGTGTGAGAATTACATCACTGTGACTCTCAGCAATAATGTGTGAGAACTACAGCAATAATGTTTGAGAACTACATCGCTGTGACTCAGTGATAATGTGTTAGGAGTACATAGCTGTGACTCTCAGTGATAATGTGTGAGGAGTACATAACTGTGACTCTCAGTGATAATGTGTGAGAACTACATCACTGTGGCTCTCAGCAATAATGTGTGAGCACTACATCGCTGTGACTCAGTGATAATGTGTGAGGACTACATCGCTGTGGCTCTCAGTGATAATGTATGACGAGTACATAGCTCTGACTCTCAGTGATGTGTGAGAACTACATCACTGTGACTCTCAGTGATAATGTGTGAGAACTACAATGCTGTGACTCTGTGATAATGTGAGAACTACATAGCTGTGACTCTCAGCGATGTGTGAGAACTAGATTTATGTGACTGATTAATTGTCAGAAATACATTGCTGTGACTATCACTAAAACATCTCAGAAATGTATTGCTATGACTCAATAATAATGTGTCAGAATTATTTAAAACCTCATATGAATAGATGAGCAATCAGACAGAAAATGCAAAAAGATCTCTTTGAGGAATGTTACAAATAAGATAAAAAGAAGATTGCTTGTAGATATGTGGTTAAAACAATTATTTCCAGTGAACTGTCTTCCATAGAGAGAGAAGGCCCTTAAGACTAACATTAAAAATGGCAAATAGTTAAATTGCTGCTGGCAGGTTGGAAATGAAAGATATCTGCAGATTTAATTCATGCTCCTGTACCATTATCTCTATCTTTTGAAGAATTTCCCAGACAAAACAGTAGAACATGTCAGCGTATTGCCTTGTTGCCTCTTGTAATAAAGCGTGTTGTGAAGCCACGTTGTCCCTGTTTTAGGCTGTGTAGGACTGTTGTGTTCAGGGATGTCTGGCTACTGTGCGCTTTTCATCTTGGAACACATTGGTTCCTCAAAGATTACTGTGAAAAAGCCACGATTCCCACCTAATTACCATTGATCTCCCTGTAAAAGGAGTTCTGTTTCCTCCCCTGCTGTCTTCAGACCAAAAAAATAAAATAAACAACACCTTTATGTTTTTTGGTCCTCTGGAAAAAAATGAACAAATGAGCAGTACACGTGGCAAATAATTAACGTGAGCCTTTTTGCACATGAACTTAACTGCTAATCCAAATCAGAAACGTAGTTGACTTACATTTGCATGGCATTCAAGCTACAACGCAATTACCATTCAAATTGTTTCAGGAACGCATCCTTGTCTGCCTCTGCTTATCAGTTTAAAATCTCTACATTTGAGAAGCGAAGCAGTTTTATCTTAGCATACTATCCCAACTCGTAGTGTAGCGCTAAATGCCGGAACCATTTATTACACGTATGTATACAGATTCAGAGCCATACAGGGTATCTGTTGATACACAGCTCAGCCAAACCTAATCAATCAACCAATCTGCAACGAGGCGATCACTGAACAGTCACTCTGTGTGGTCGATGGAAACGATACGCAGCCAGACCAGAAGACAGTCTCTTCTAGTTGTTCAGTAAAAGAGAAGAAGTAAGTCTTCAGCCATCCTTGACAGGAGAAGACACTGGCTGCCAATATCCCATCGATCCTCTTGACCGTTGTGCCGGGATAACAGGGCAGGCTTCGATGCACCCAGGCCACACAGACAGTGGCGGCCGGCCCGGCCCAGTTAGGGACTGGAAGACGAGCAGATCCCATTTAGCCGGGCCATAAGTGAATTAGTGGCTTCCTTTTTGGTGGACCATGCAGGCTTCTGGCGAATATAATAATTCTTGGTCATGCACAGACACACACGCGCAGGACTGATTAAAGCGATTCCACAGTGGTCTCAACAGCAGGCAAAAACAACACACAGACGTTAACTAGCCCTTCCTCATCTATTCCGCACCACTACCTCAACACCACTAAGTCAACACTACTACCTCAACACCACTACCTCGACACCACTAAGTCAACACTACTACCTCAACACCACTACCTCAACATCCCTACCAACACCACTAACTCGTCACCACCACTACCTCATCACCACTACCTCAACACTACTACCTCAAAACCCCTACCTCAACACCACTACCTCAAAACCACTACCTTAACACCACTGGTCCAAATCAACACCACTACCTCAACACCATTACCTCAACACCACTGGTCCAAATCAACACAACTAACTCAACACCACTACCTTAACACCACTGGTCCAAATCAACACCACTACCTCAACACCACTGGTCCAAATCAACACCACTAACTCAACACCACTACCTCAACACCACCAGCCCACATCGACCCTACTACCTCAAAACCACAGGTCCACAGCAGCTGTGAATCTTAATGCAGCGTCAGTTGCTGCATTTTCAGAACTGAAACCCATAACACCCCCACACACACCACCCGAAAGAAAGATATTCTGCCTGTGGCCATTGATATGCATGGCTACCAGCTGTTGTGCTGTCCACAGCGTGGACATGGCTCTCAGTCAGAAGGCTGTGCCGGGCCTGTGCCTTGCATATGAAACAGGACATGGTCCTCTTGTCCCTCAGGGAGTTCACTTCCTAGCCCCCTGCCCCCTCCCCCGCCCCAAACAAGCAACCCCTTCAGCTAGAGGCCAGATATCCCATCATGCACTGGGACATTTTTGGGCAGTGGGATGAGAATTTTAGCCCCTGCGAATGGTGTCTGGAGCCCGGCCACAATTTTTTAGAGCAGGGATTTTGAAAGCAATGAGACCCCCAGAACTCCATGCTAGAGGGGCCTGACTTCGCAGAGAGAGGGGGCCTGCCTGTGGTCTGACTTGCACTGTACAAAATGGCATCTGTTTGCACTTTAAACGTTCTTTACAGTTTACAAAAGAGTTTTGTGGTTAGCTAAAAACTAGAGCCTCGTTTTAGGGTTTTGTTTCTAATTGAAGTTTTTAATTGAAACGTTGAGACGTATAACCTAATGATAAAATAATATAACACATATTTCTTGAAATCCTCTCTTTTTCTCTAACTACAACTGCGATTCACTTTCGAAAAGCCTTCCTCGTCACCCTGCAGTTGGAACAATGAATGTAAGGAACACAGCTTGTACCATGTCCCAAAAACAGGCAGCTCTCTGGGAAGTGCAGGTTGAGGACTGGTTTTAACAGAACCGTGCAGGTGCAGGGACATGTTTCATTGATGCCCGTTCAGGTGGGGGATGCTTGCGTAATGGCTTTGTAGGGAGTGGCACGTGTGGAATGCAACTCCCCTAGTTCCTGCCTGGTCTAACTTCTAATCGCCTGCTGGCTCTACCAATGTGCCGTTTGCCAAAACACCACACTGAACTGTGTCTGACAGTCTGGATGCACAGACGAGCAACCAAACACCTAGCCACAGGACAAACTTTAGAATTTTTAAGCTCCGAGTCACAATGGCTTTAGTATTCATATTTCTTTTATGCACTCAAATAAAAGATTGCTGCAGCGGCTGCTGAAGATTTTATAACTTTGTCGTTGGTATAAATATCCACTGCTTTTTTCATGCAATGCCTACTAGAAACTGGCAATGTAATCTCTTCAGGTATCACTTCTTTATATCTTCTCACAACAGATAAGGCGTGTATAAATCACATGGTCTTGAGGTAAAATAAAACCGAGCCAGCTAGTAAATCTGCGGCCACCATCCTTATCTAAACATCCTGATGTGCAAAGCCACTGATTCTGTTTGCCTCCCACATGTGTACCAACCAGAAACCATAATAAGGCCATCCAACACCTAGCCTAGCAAACCACACCCTTCTCGTAAACGTTGAACTCATTCAATAGTTCACTGAACTAACTCACTCACCCACTTGAGGCTGTTTGCACTCCCACAGTCAACACCGGCATTCTCACATCTCAGGTTAAAACGCTGAATGTACTTTTATTGCCAATCTGCACACAGATTTCTGTAATGGAAGTTTACGGCAATATGGAAGGTATACTGTAAAGTGAGTGTGGTCATTTCTCTGTCTCTGGGTGAGGTAGTGCATGTGTGTTGGTTAATTCCTAGACTTGCTTCTAAGTAGAGGCCCCATGACCTCAGAGTATCCAAATGTCTCGAGTGACAGGAAGTCCTTCAAGCTCACTTCCTGTGTCTGATGATGAGACGGCTGCTAGCTACACTGATAACACTTTGCAAAACCACCCTTTTCTCCAGCACCGTAAGAGGAAAACAGAAGTGACGCGTTGCCAAGCAACATATTTAAGACGCAACAGTTCCCAGCTAGTCTAGCACTAACTTTTCGGAATATTTATTTCAAAGTAACACCCCTGGTAAAATGTGCTGAGACAGGGAGACTTACAAAAGCAATATTTTCATAATTCACGATTCTGCAAGTTTTCCCTCATTAGCATTGCGTTTACCAAGCCGGTCGATTAAAAAAAGAGTGAATTCAAAAGAGGCTCAGGCGAGTGCTCACATTAACATTTGCAAACACCCAGGCGCCTTTTCAGCCCCTATAAAAACAGAAGGGGCCTTTAAAGTTGAGTTCTTTAGGTTTTCCCCACTCAAGCCTATAAACAGATGAGTGCCAAGTGCAAGTGTTAAGGGTGCATTGCAAGGCTTCGGCCCGTCTGAAACACTGGCGGACAGACGGAACCTGGAGCGAGAGCCCTGTTGGTAAACAGATCCGCATTGTTTCAGGGCCCACCGAAAAGTATTTGACCATAACCACCTACTCTCTTTTCACACTCTTGCCGAGAGGGGCACAGGGGTAGGTAATTGAGGGAAGGGGGGAGTGGTGTGTGTGTGTGTGAGCAGGGGGAGGGGTGTGTGAATGCATCTCTTTGTTGGGTCATACTATGTTTCCACCACAATACCCCATCCCTTCTTCATCAACTCTATTCATGTAGAACAGTTCATGCAAATGGCCGTGCTTGCTTTTCATTCGTGGAGGGGGGGGTCTCTTTTATCAGAGGAAGAGGGGGGCCTCTGCTTGCATGCTTGCCCACCCCAAAGCACAGACTTAATCCCCCTGATGGGGACTTACAATCGGGGCTCTGTGTGTCGTGGCAGCAGTGCCAGGCTATAACCCAGCCACCCAACGTGGAAAGAAAATGCGGGGTAGCTGACCGGGGGGACCCCATTCTCTTCACAGAGCTCAATTACCCACAGAAAGGTGAGTTTGGGTGGCATGATGGAGAGAAGACATAGTCCCTGCAGAGTCCTTAAGCTTCCCAAACCTTCCCTTTATAACCAATATGATTACTGGCCATGAAAGCACGGTGGGAATCCACAAAATAATTCAAACACGACCTCCGAGGCTATGTATGTAAAATCTTTTAAGTTTCCCCTCCTTGATGTCTTTGTATTGGTAGACAAGTCCTCTGAAATAACAGTGAAGAAACACTGCAATTCAGAAGGAAACAAACAGGCATACGTCATATTGAGTAGGTTCCTATTGCTCATAAATTAGTCTAGACCGTAGTTTCATCACTGGTATAGACAAACATGAGAGGTAGTCGTAGCCAGCTAGGGCTTTCAGACTAAGTAGGCGTCTACTGTATACTATACAGTAATGGCCTCTTCAGGCAGACACAACAAGAATTGACACATCATCCGAACCCTAATAAAAAGCCAGCAGCGCTGACCACCGCCATGGGAGTTCCAACGGACTTAGTAGTAAGCCATTACGCACGGATGATCCCCGCGTTAATGACACATCCATCTTCAAGTACCTGAGATAACGCGGCCAGACCAAGTGCCTCTTTCCCAAACAGGCAGTCAGTCACAATACACTGTGAAGTGCGAAGTGAGCGAGCCGCAGCCTTCACCGTCCGCCAGACCTTCGAAGGGGGTCGGGGTCTTGCAAACCGCTTGCAGTTGAAGCCTACAATTGTTCAACAGTGTTTTCCTGACAAATGTCCATAAAATGTAGCGTGAAGGAAATATCGTCAGATTGTTTTGTCAGGAAAACACTGTTCTATATACAGAGAGACGTGTACCAAAATGTGTATTTACATTAAGGACATCATAATAGGGCAGTCACCACCCGCAGCGTTGTTTCACACCTAAATAATGGTTTTATTGCCACCATGGGTTTTTGGCTGTTGAGTGGTTGACAATTAGTAACTGCATGTGAATCGTAACACAATATTGGAACGAGACGCCCATAGATGGGACGTGTCATTGCACCAGTAGCAGCCAAGATATTGACAAGTTCGATAACAATGTGTTTACTTGAAAGATGACAACACAAGACATAAGATAAACGTGTAGGTACAACTTTCAACAGCGTAACATTTGTTGTGTCAACAGTGTAAAAACAGGCATGTATTGCAGCTTAACAACCCTTGCAACACAGTCGCTGTAAAGACACAGTAACAGATTAATTATGAAACTCACCCTTGACGCTTTCCTCTTATATTTGTTGGCGAAGTCAAATTTCTCTTTAATCTCGTCCAAGTGCTGCTCCAGGCGCGCCTTCTCCTCTTTCCCGGTGTAATCCTGGCCCAAGAGGATGTATGCCCTCCAATTGGCAGAGTCGAAGCCCCAGTGGCAAGTCCTGTTTTCCAACGATTTGTGACTGTGCACCACGAATTTATGGGTCGGGTACATAAGTCTGCAGTCCATGCACTGGATGCAGGCTGCATTTGGGCTGGTGTACAGCTCTGGGACGAAGAGGCCCTTGCACTTTCCGAAACACTCGTGGTAGATTTTGAAGCTTTTCTCCGTGAGCTCCAGCTCGATAGAGCCCGAGAACTCTTTCTTGCAGTGCGGCGGATAGGTGCCCCCATAAATCAGGGCATTGCACAGGCGCTCCGCATCAGTTTTGGTGATGAGTCCGCAGGAAGGAGCGGAAAATGGGAGAATCCCCATGACTTTGAGGATCTCCAACTGATCCGACGTACACCTGGAGCAATAGATGTGGAGGTCGTCGCAAACCGAGTTGATCTGTTGGAGGGAGAAATCCCGCAGGACAGTGTTGAGGATCTGCGGCAAGCATAGCCGTTTCTCGCCGCCGACCACGAAACAGGAGATGGTCTCGGTCTCCAGGACCGTCTCGCACCTCTCCGTGGACCTGTCGGATGGAATGAAGAGGGGTCCCGGCATCACTGTCTGCGGCTGCATAGGCAGATGCAGCAAGGGCTCGGGCTCTTTTCCATCCTTCTTGAACAGGAGGTCGTGTGGCCACCGAGCAGAAAACGCCGCTGGTCCGCCGAGGGAGCTCATAGAACTCAGATGAAACTGTTTGAGAGTTTGTTGCAGTCCTGGGTGAGGTTGGAAGCTTTGCCGAGTTACAGCCTCCATGTTTTCACTACGACTTGGAAAGCGAGAGTTCCTTTCAATTGGGACAAACTGAAACAATTGCAAACCACGATACGTCCCGGTTCCTTGTAAATCCAAGGTCTCCCAAAATTAGCTAAGTGCGGAAAGCGCTTCATCAAACACCCACAACAAAGTCCCGGGCAGTGAGTTTTCAATTCCCTTGACAAGGCTACTACTAGGCGAATGGTGACACGGGTGAGTCTTCCCCTGCAGCAGTCTCCCGACTGTCCATATTAAAAAAATACTCGTCCTATTTAAACGTATAACACGATTAAGAAGTTCCAGAAAAAGTATCGGTCGATAAAGCAAATTCTTCTATTTGTGTAAATCAGGTATAAAACACAGTAAAATCCGTTTGAAGCCTCCTCTTCGCTGTCGAAATACTGCAGCAGAGCCCGACGCATACACTCCGTCTGCCCCCGCAGTTCGATGTGCCTGTGGAAATGGCTAGTCTGTGAGCTGGATTGCTCTCCCTCACTCTCTCGGTCTCTCTCTCTCCCTCACAGCCCCCCTCAGTGTTTGTGTGTGTCTGGCTCGGTCATTGAATCCCAGCCAAGAATGTGACTGACTCCGCAGGCTGGCTCTTCCAGGAACGAGTCGACACTCCCCCACTTCTCCTCTAGTAGCATTGAGCAGCCTATGCAAAGGCAAAAAAGGCACAGGGCTTAAGCCTTTAATAGAGAATCTCTTGGTTCAGAGCTAAGAACGGCCGTAACCGAAAGAGGATGGGTGGAGTTTGCAACAGACAGTCAAATTTAGACTTTTAGGGGAAATGCAAATTGTACGACTGACTGCGGTTGATTTATTGAGGTTTATTTTACCAGACTGTTAACTGTGCATGGCGCAAATTTCTTAAGACATAACAACATAGTAATAATAATAAATGAAACGAAAACAGTGATAATAACTATAATATATATTAGTACTAGCTGTACTAACTTTGTGTACGAATAATATCACGATTGTTTTACCCATTAACGTATGTTGCGCACATTTCTATTTATAGGCCTATTTCACATACCTTTTACGCTTATGCGCAACTGACACCTATAGTTGTGCCAATTAATTGCATGAACTTGGCTATACCCTACTTCTACAAGCTGCCCCACGGTAGTAGGACAGGCTATGAAAAGAAAAAAACGGGATTGAGTCACTTGCACCGTGCCTTTATCTTTTTTAATTGGAATGTTAAAGGGCATGGAGGAATTAGAACACTTTTACAATTGAGCAATGTGTGTTACACTACAATTAAGTCAAATTAATCTAATAATTCCAATTGTTCTGAAAAGAATTTGGGAGAAGTTGGAAATTGCGGAATAAATAATAAAGCCTTAAACATGCCCCTGGTATATTAGCTTTTTATTGCTAATATTCCTAAACATAGTCGGCATTGCTCTCTTTTTGTGGTATTCATTAGGATATCTCTCATTATGTAAGGTAACGGTCCACCATAAAATATAGCCTGCATGGGCTACATAAAAATGCATGACAGCATACATGCGAATTAGAAAGTATTTTTGAAACTCACTGTTCACCAGACTGTGTCAGGACTGAAATGTTGTTCAGTTGTTCTGCTCTGCCTTGCTTACTTCCCATCTCCAATTAGAATTTGCTGTCATGTTGAGCCAAGAATGGAAGGTGAGGTAATTGTTTGCCGTTCTTGTAGCTCCCCCTAGCCATAAGGCAATGTAAATACATGCTCATGGCAATAGGAGGAATCTGCTTTAGGTCATTTAAATTAGCTTATACATACTGCATGTTAATTTAATCAATGGCAAATAACCAATATTCTACTGCCTACTACATTGTCTAAAGTTTATGTGGAGATGAATGGTCAATGTTTAATAGAAACGTTATAGCCTGGACTCATCCTGTCAAAATGCTCTCTGCCTTTGGATGTAGCCTCACCAACAGCCATAATCATTTCTCCCAATCGATCCTTACAATCCCATTTGGAACAGACAATTTTGGCAAAATCTGAGGTCCATCCAGGCTAAAACTTTGGTTCTGTAAAGTTTATTTTTTTCAATGTCAGATGTAATTGTTGGGCTTGAGAGATTGGTGCCAGGTTTGATTTAGCTATTATGTGAAATTGGTGCATTGCAAAACATGTCTGGAATGACACAAAGTCGAATGGCAACAATAACAGAGAGGTACCCATGCTAAAGTAACCTCAGAAGCCCACCCAGTGTAGTTGAGTCGTCAGTGGGGTGCGTGGCAAGGTTGAGCTGTATCCCACATAGCTGGCAGATAGTCCTGCGTAGCTCACATGTTATGAGTGCGGTACCTAAGATTCAGGTTCAAATCCCACCATCTGAAAGTGAACACGCTCACTAATGTGTTTGACACTGGCTGAAAATTACATGTACATTTGTGACTTTTTAGAAGGGACCTCAAGTTTCTGTTTTTGCCAATGTGCCGAATCAGACCATGACATTGGCATGTCCGCATAGGAGGAAATGGTCTGAGGGGTTGGTAAAAGAAGGATAGAAGATGCACTGTATGGATGCTTACTGCGAGCTACCAAACATCTCAGGGCCAAGCCTGACCTACAGTGCGGAGATTTAAGAGTGAACTTGTTTGCCATTTTGAAATAACCATAACACCTCAAGTCCATCTTATCTCTGTCGCGTTATCTCTCTCTCTTCCTCTGTCTCTCTGTGGCTTCTCTTTGTAATTTTGGGTGAGCTGAGTTTTTCGGCGCCTGAATAGTTCCTTCAGCTATTTTTATTTCCCCCATCTTCCTTCCTGTATCCATGGTGATGGTGCACAACATTAGATCACAACTCCTAAATGACATAACCTTTCTTTCCAGGGCCCAGGCGCCTGCTGGCCTTTCCCAGTGTAACACCAGGCAGGCACCCACAGTCCGTCATTGCCGGGTCTGCTTTTGTGCTTTTCCCTCTGCGGTAAAGGACTACCCATGTCAGCAATCTAGCCCTCTGGAAATCTCATCTTCTGGCCTGTTTTGAAATCATCCTCACCTATTTTCAAAGTGGCAGGTTTTCCCATAGTGTAAGTTTTCTGTTGCCCTCCTCTCTCTGCTTTTTTCCTTCTGTTCGTTCCAGTTATTCTCCTTGTCTTTTCCATTACATAAGCCCCTCAGCCCTGCTTTCTGTGGGTCCTATACTTCTGTCCAACAGCTTAGGGTTTAGAAAGTCCCATCATTATATATGACTTCAACTTTCCACCACCTAGCTGTGTGTTGTAATTGGTGAGAAGGAGAGCATTATGTTAGACTATGGTGGCAGTTGCAGAACAATACTCCTGCATTGCCCCTTAATGCCAACCTTGAGGGCTACAGTGTCGTACAATAATAAACAATGTTGCAGTTTAGTTTTCCCATGCATCACTATACAGTGTAAGGCTCTTTCCAGCCTTTTCTGGAAATCTTTGTAAAAAATATTTTAAATGAAGCAATATACATTTAAAATCAGAGACTGAGAATTATCTAATGAGATGAGTATATTAGTTTATGCAATTGTAGAACGTTCATTGATACTCACTAAGTGTGGGTCTTCGTGGCATAGTGGACTAAATTGCTGCGATGCAGGAGAGTCTAAGTCATGACAGTCAGTGGTTTGAACCTGACTATGGCTTCTCCGACTTTGCACAGGCCCCCAGCGTGAGGCATCATACATTGGCATAGGAATAGGGAATTGGACAAGGGAAGAATAAAAAACATAATTACACAAAGAAAACGTTCATTACTAATAGCAAAATATTCTAAAGGTCCAAAATGATTGGCAACCTAAATAAATATGAACAAATAAGACTGCATGAGTAAAGAGATAGTGAGCTACAGTGCCTATAGGATTGTGACTGTGCGTGAAAATGTTGAAAATGTTGTTTGAAAAATGTTTGTAAAGAAGAATGGTAAAATACCTGACAAACTGTCAAAAACTGTGGGATTTTGCATGGGGTAGTAGGTTGAAGATGCCTTCCACGATATTAGGAGATATTTATGACTATTTAGGACTCTGGGTTCTGCAAAATGTGAATATAGTTGCTGTCATGCTAAAACAGGTCCCCCGCTCAGGAAGTGTCTTTCGCATGTCTGATTTTGCCCAGAGCCCCATCACAGGTGACACAAATCGGTGCAGCCCTATTCAGGGTAAGAGAGTATAATATTTGGACTAGTATACCTTGCAACATTGCAGGACAGTGACTCCTTTGGTGCAGATCGGGCGTCTGTATGTTCAATCACAGAAGTATATCTGGTGAGTGTGTTATCCTTCTTCATGTGTACTAACGGCGTCCATCTTGAACAAGCAGTGTGATAATGTGTGTTGAGCGTTCTGGCGCAAAATGACTGCCGTGCATCACCCAAGTGGGTGCTACACATTGGTGGTGGATGTTGTGGGCTCTCCCCCTCACTGTGTAGAGTGCTTTGGGTTCCTTGGAAGAAAAGCGCTATATGAGTTGAATGCATTATTATTTTTATTATTATTATTATTATTATTATAAGGACCAGACAGCTTGGTGCCATGTGCTTGGAGGAAGCATGTGAGCGCACTCGACTTTCCCTTACCTGCTGAGGAGTTGCTGACACCAGGGTTGGGGGGATTCAGTCTTGACCAATTGGGAGGGGAGGAAAATTTGTAAAATATATAAACTGTCTAAAGTAAGCTTATCTGCATGCTGGTCAACCTCACTGGGGTCTTGATCTGACTGTAGAGTTTTTCCCTTTTCACGGCCACCGGCATGTAAAATGATGGCAGATTAAATGCGCAGCGATTCTGTGATGAGCTCTTTAGGAACCACAGCGACGCCACCATCACCTCATGTTTCAGCATGCCACAACCACGCCACCATCACCTCATGTTTCAGCATGCCACAGCCACGCCACCATCACCTCATGTTTCAGCATGCCACAGCCACGCCACCATCACCTCACGTTTCAGCATGCCACAGCCACGCCACCATCACCTCACGTTTCAGCATGCCACAGCCACGCCACCATCACCTCACGTTTCAGCATGCCACAGCCACGCCACCATCACCTCATGTTTCAGCATGCCACAGCCACGCCACCATCACCTCATGTTTCAGCATGTTAATGAACAGCTCCATGTACAAGGGTCTGTCCACAATTCCCGGGAGCTAAAAATGTCCCCGTTTTTCCATGGTCCGCTTACTAGCCAGACATGTCACCCAGTGTCCCCCAATATCCAGAAACTTCACACAGCTGTTGTAGTTGAGAGGGAAAACACCACAGGCCATGGTCAACAACCTACAACTTTATGGGTTCCCTCGACTTGAGAGAAATGGTAGTCAGACACTGTTTTTCTTATCCATTTCCCTAACTTTTTATTTGCTATCAACAAATGCATATCTGTATTCCCACCTATATAAAATCCATAGGTTGGGTATTCCATGCATTTTAACTGACTGATTTCCTTACATGAACAGAAATTTAGAAAATCTTAAAAAGTGTTGCATTTTGTGTTCATTTTATTGTTCAGTGCATTAAAATGGACTATAGTTATTTGGTTCTTTATTTTCTATTTTAAAAAAAATTATTTACAAAATGTATTTCACTAGTCAATAATAACATGTTGAATAGACCTGCAAGATGAATTAGACTATTTTGGTAGATTATACATTATACATTTAGTTTCCAGCCCATCTATGCCAACCAGAGATGTCAAAAGTCAAGAACTTCAAGAAGAAGTTAAAGGACTTTTCTGGGTTTAGCTGAGTTCACACATTTTGGGAAGTTCCTTATTAAAACCAAAACGACCACGTAAAGGGAGTTATGCCAACCTAGGCAACTTACATATATATTTTTATTAATTTGTCTGCTTATTATTTCATTTGCGCTGAGTACATCATTGACATCTACTATAACCAAGAGCTACTATAACCAAGGTGGTGGTGAACGGGGGAAGGAGATGACAATTCATGGGTCCTAAGAGGGAGAGGACCCTGGAATTTAAACAATGTATAATTATTTAATGTAAGCAAAAATCCTGGCTTCCTTAATATCTTATATACTCACCATCATTTGTATGTCAACTTTTTGTATATTTGCTGTGTATTATGTCTCTAAATGTTGATTACACCAAGCATCAACATTACAACAACACCTTATGTACACTTGATTAGCGTTTAGTCTCTGTTTCATTCTGAAGGAATGGGGACAATTATATATTGTTAAGTTGTGTAGAGGAACGTTTTATTGTCTATGAATAGCATGTCCACATTCGAAACGAATAAACATTCTTACAAGGTAAGGTAGATGAATACAACTTGTATTATAACTTTGTCATCTGCAACTGCGTCCAGGAAGTCTTGTATGTGTATTGGCACTGACGTCATCAAACAAACACGGAAGTGGGTGGTGTTTTGTACATGCCGCGAAAAAACAAACCTGGACAGAAAAATACGCAATAACTATGTCTGATAAATACCCCAAGTCAAAACTGAAAAGAAGGAAACTGTATGCCGAGGAGACCCGTTGTGAAGTTTTCTTCAAAAACAATACATCGATTGAAAGTTCGAGTTCTACGAGGTATGCGGGCAAGGTGCAACTATTACTGTATATTATTACCAATTATTATTATTATTCCAATCTAATCTTGTGTATTTTTATTTTACTCGGTTTATTACATTCTGGATATATGTCTAAAAACCCGTAATGGACGTTGGCATTTAGATTGTGTTAGACCAATGCATTCAGATTTTCCATGATTTCAATGTATAGTTTGGCAACGGGACAGAATCTCAAAGACAGCATTTAGTCACTTTAATATTAGTTAGGTCTCATAGACTAGTGCACAATAATATTTCATTTGATTGAACATAATTACTCTATCGTTGCTACTTATTTTTATATTAGATCTGCGGTGCCTGCAGAGGCGTGGTGGTCCAGAGGAGACCTTTCCGCTGTAGAGAGTCTTTGGGCCCAGACATTAAGCTCTGCCCTGCCCTGTCTGGAAGCCCACCCTTGGGGCCCTGTTCCTGACCTACCAACACCATCCAAATTGGTGAGTTACAGTAGCCAGCACAGGGTGCATCTCAGGTCCCAAAAGGAGCAGCGGTGGCCTATCTGTGTACACAAAATATGGTGTACTGAAGACACCGATAGCTGTCCAGAAATGTTTGTGTTTGTCCGCATGGGCGTTGGGTGTGAATGAAAATGAGGAAAAAAAACAATGGGTCTGCCTAAGGTGACGTTTGGTTGCCCACTTTAACACGTTAGTGTATCTTTTGTGTCAGCCAAGCAGGAACCTCATAATAGTGTGTTTGACCTTGACATAGGGTAGGCATGGTGGCCTAGTGGATAGCACCGTGGCCTCACAACAAGAAGGTTCTAGGTCCGAACCCCGGTCATTTCTGTTTGGAGTTTGCATGTTCTCCCCGTGTCTGCGTGGGTTTCCTCCGAGTTCTCAGGTTTCCGCCACCATCAAAAACATGCAGGTTAGGTTCTCCAGTCCCCTGACGAAAGCACTGGCTTAGATCTGGAGTTGGTCCATGGGTGCTGTAAATGGCTGCCCACTGCTCCCTTGAGGGATGGGTTAAATGCAGAGAATGAATTTCGCCACTAAATGTGTATGTGACATCAAAGTACCTTTACATTTAAAACGTCTGCTCTATAACAACAATTTTTCAACCAAGATATTGAGTTACATTTGCACTTTGGCCACTTATCATTCAGAACATCTTGCATAGATATAGACCACAGGTCACAGTTTAGACCACAGGTCATATGCATAACAAGTAAAAATGTTGCAACTAACATTTTAACATATCGTAATACTTTGGTATTCTGAGCATTTCACAATTGCACACTGACATTAGTACATTTTTGTATATGGAGTGCATGAAATTATCTTTTACTATTGATACGACAGGCCTCACTTGCTAACTTGGCTACATCTTTTCCATTCGGCAATGTGTCACTATTAGATTAATACATAGCTATTGATATAAATAAGCAAAGTCTGGTCAGCCAGGAATACTCTCCTAGTTGTAGTATTTCTGTTATTTTGTTTCATCAATGGTAAGTGCACAAAAAACTACAAAGACCATAATGCAATGCAGTACTTCATGAGCCAATCCATAGCCTTTGACAATGGCTAAACCAGAGATAGAATGGTATAATGGTAGAGCTGACAGAGAGAAGGCTCCTCAAAACAACATACATCAACAGATTAACAATAAATGTAGGATAAAGTGTTATAATCAGTATAAATCTATGCTCTATTCAAGGGCATAGGAGTGAGTTTGAAATGTGTGGGGGGGGGGGGGTTACAGATATATTTTAAGCAAACTTTTCTTGTTTCATTACCTGCCATTTGGGATGATAAGTACCCCCTGCTCATATGCTCTTGACATTATTTGAAACAGAAATAATATCCTGGTGTTACATTTTTTGTTTTTGTGCCTGAAATGTGCATTGTAGAATTGTGCATAGTAAAAACAGAACTAGCTACTTTCTCTTTCAGTGACCAAGCTGTAGAACATGTATTCTATAATGTTTTTTTAATCTGAAGAACAACAAAATCAGTTCAGGTGTGACAATGATTTCCTACACTATGCAGTGTTTATTTTGCCATTTTACCCGGAATTGCAATGAAGACCTAATGAGATGTGCACAGTGTTTGTCAATGGGAACGCACCGGTCCACCATTGATACAAATGCTGCGTTTTAGGCTGTGCTTTTTTGTGTAACATAGCACTGCATAGTGCTATGTAGTCATTGTGCCATATGTCACATGTTGTGATTGCCAGAGGGAGTAGGTTTGTATAAGAGAGTGGAAGGCAGTGAATGTTTATAAAAAGGTGTATGAGGCAGGCGATTCTGAAATGCTTTCCTTAACACTGATGTATGGTTTACAGTCCCACAATAACAATATTTGTATAGTGAGCCTAAATTTTCTTTATGTGCGCCTGCCTTTATCAACTCAGATGCACACCTTGTAAAAAAAAGGGCAGCGTATAGCCCTGGCTAATAGCCTGTTCTGTTTTCAAACCGGCAAAAAAAAAACAACCTACAAGTTGTATCAAAACAATATCGACTCCTCAAATGCATTCTGGTAATTCCATTAGTCATCTGTAAGGAAAACTACAATCATTGCTTCAGTTAGCATCTCTGTCTTTTTTACCTCTGTCTTACCATGAAGTGAAACTTAAAAAACATCTGACTTCCTGCTTCCTGTCTGGTTGGAAAAAATAATAAAAGCACCATAGTCAGCTAGAGGTTCTTCTTGTTTGAGATTTGTTCTATCAGGCTGTGATGAATGCAGTTTAACAATTGACCGCTCTTTCTTTTCAGCAGAACTTCCTCTTTCAGACTGTGTCAAGTAATAATTTCTAGCATGTACGGTTCAGGAGCTATTTATAGAAACATCCACGTTGATGCTCTGGAGCATCAATTGACTTTGAAGGGCAAAGTAATGTGATAGGGTGGGCCTGAGTGCCAAGTGGGTGGGCCAAGTGGGTGGACCCACCCAGGCCCACCCACAGATTTGTAGTTGGTTCCTACTCACCAAATCCCCCCCTTAGGGCTGGGCGATAATTCAATATTTATTGTTTTTGAAAATAACATAGAGAAGAATATCCCATATCGACATATTGCGATAACAGCTGGTTTTGTTCTGAAACAACAAAACATCCAACAAATGAGGAGTATTTCATATTGCTTGTAGTATTTCATATTGCCTGAAACTTCTAAATAGAAATAACAAGGTAATTGAATATTGTTTTGTATGTATTGTATTTATTTGATTATACAGCAGACTATACACTTTGATGTAATCATGTCACAGCAGGTCCTATATATATTTCAATATATCGTCAGGCATATCGTATCGAAAAAGTATCTGTTTTATATCGTGATATCATTTTTTGGCCATATCGCCCAGCCCTACCCCCCCCCTCCATCTGTTTGGTTTTGTGTTCCCTTTTCCAGGGCTTTTAGTAATGCGTAACTTGCTTGATTGCCTATACATATTGTTATTTATATAATGTAACTTGTCATTTCATATTTCCCATCTGAATAAATAAAGGCATATATCTTCACTGTGATATGATCATAATGAGCTGTTATTGGTATTCAGATCTGCGTAATGATTAGTCCACTGGGGCAGCATTAGTCCAAATGTACATGGCCTTGTCCAAGAGGCTAGGACAGCCCAAACAGATGAGGCTGGGTATTTGACAACCCCTTGTGTTAGTCATATCTGACGATAAATGCACCTACTGGAAGTCATTCTGGATAAAGTGTATTCTAAACAAAACGGTGTATTCTAAACATTGAGTCTAGAGGAGGAGAATAATTACTGAAATATTAATCTTCTGAAACTTTAACCAGGTTACCGCCAGACTGGTTAACGAGCCAGCTGTGAATTTTTTTTTGGTGGGTAATATTAGCGACTTTATTGCACATGCTGATCTTGAAATTGGTTTGAAATACCATACAAAGTGGCATTATAATATATACACCATGGACACTGCAGATGCCACGCCCACACAATTTCACCAATTGGAAGAAACCAAGTTTGTTTTAATTTACTGCTGAGCTAACTAAAATGTCACCCATGGTTTTCCTCCCAGACCAATATAGCCTATAGGCTGGTTCTAGAGAGCATTTCTGGGTCATGAACACCACAAGAACCAATCCTTTTGACAGGACGCTAACACAACCTTGCATTCGCTGAAACAATTATTTCAGTGCTAGCTACAGCTAGTTTTGGAAAAGCCCTGTTCGCTGTAAGCTGTGTGTTGTAGAAGCAGCGTTTTCCGATTCTGGCGTCGCTCAACACATTTGTACGTCAGGTTTTTGGACACTTTTTTTGACCTGAGGTCACATGTTTGAGAGTATCAATAATTTTATCAGTAATCTAATAAAATGTCAAATTAAAGTGCACTGCTCAAGAAATGAAGGGAACATGCAATCATCACAGTATAACACCAAGTCAATTACACTTCAGGGATATCAATCTATCCAGTTAGGAAGCATAAGCGATTGTGAGTCAATGTCACATTTTTTGGTGCAAATGAAAGTGCAGGACGGCCGTCTGCTGTGTGTTGCAGCAGTGTTGGGGATAACGCGTTACAGTAGTTCAGTGATACTCATTCCATGTTCCTGCGCGAGGCTATTCCATAGGTTTATGTGCCAAACCAAATTTAGCACAGGTGACATTAATCATTTTTAAGATGAAACGCTAACTCAGGTTACTCGCAACTGGGGTTGGACGGAAAACAGAATGGCGGCTCGCGGGAGCAGGAATGAATATTGCTGCAGTAGTTAGACTACCTTTTTGTTGTGATATAAGTAACCTAACGTGTTAGTTTCACAATTCAAGTAATTAGTTACTAGTTACATTTAAAATTAGACCATTAGTTACATTTACAATATTATTTCCCATTTTCTGTTTTAGAACAGGAGTTAATCATTCATTATCCGTTGTTGTTTTTTATCCGTATTTCATTAGTGTTCCTCCACGCCAATCAAGAGATCCCACACTTAAAGATCCAGTCCGTGTAATTGCAAAACAATTTTTTGCCCCCCCATTTTAGTCCGGATGTGTAGTATATCGTTTATATTATATGCACAATCTAAGCAGAATCATCGTCTAAGGGACCGTTCGGTATTTATGGAATGGACCACCGCAGGAAAATAGGGGAGGGTCATCTCTTTTTATTCTTTGTTGAGGGTCAACCAACATTTTTTAGTCTAGAAGGGGGGTCACCCAACTTTTGTATTCAGCAAAATTTCAGAGTGGCTTGTTTGGTACATATCTTTCCATGTAGGTCTCCGCCCCCCATCGCTAGCAGATGGGTCTGACCCAGCATAAATCTCACCATCCCCCACTCAAATTGACGCTCTTCTGAGAAATTGAGTTTTGGAAAATGTTCAGCTTCGGCAGCTTTACCTGTATGCTAAAATATACAATAACTGAGGAGTCCATAGCAACCAGTTCATGTGTTGAATTTGTTATTACCAGGTTTTCCAAGTCTCAAAAGTGCCCTCTTGGCTGGTGTTATATTTTTAAATATTTTTAAAACATTAATACTATAAGATTGTATACCAGTCCCATTCTCTAAAACAGTGGTCCTCAAACCCTTCCATGGAGGGCCTAGTTTATGCTGGTTTTTGGTCTTTCCCTTCAATTAGAGCATAATTAGGACTTAGACTGCCAGATGTGGGGAGAGCCTAACCAATTAGTGAGCTACTCCATCAGGCTTGTACAGGGTAAAAGCAAAAACCTGCATACACTAGGCCCTCCATGGAAGGGTTTGAGGACCACTGCTCTAAAATGTAATTGTTGCATATTCATGGGTCCTCCTCCACCTCCTCTAAGAAATGGTTCGTTCCAACTTTACCTGCAGTCCAGCGAAGATTAAAACGATTCTCACACTGATACGGTGAGTTGACTAATGAGTACTTGGCAATGCTTGTATTTTAGATAAACGTTTTTGGCTAGCTAGCGTATTTATATTGTTAAACTTTTAAACGTGTAGCAAGCATCTACAATTTTTGTTAAATACAATATATTATTCACTGGAAAGAAAAACGTAATTTGCAACACGCAGAAGCATGCTGTGTGTGCACGTCGTGCTGAAAATGGGTAGCTAAGTTCCCTTTAACATTGGTGTATTTGATTCAAAACGTATGTTTTATGGTGAATGTGACTAAAGTGCAAGTAACACAGATAGGATAGCTGTCCAACAGTCAATCCCTGGTTTTTCCAGAATCAGATTATTCCAGGTGCTATAAATTATTGTTCAGTTGTCAATATAATGTGCGCATTAGTCAACACTGCCTTTGTCTATCCTCTGCAGAAAGTGCTGCCAGCCAGTCAGAGGCAGGTACTGTAGCAATCAACAAATAGGAGAATTAACCAGGATAGAGAGGTAAGGCAAATTCAGTAGGAAAGACTGGTCAATACTTCAAAAGTATGAAACCACTCCTGTGGCACATTATCCAGTTTATGTAGTTATTTGAAACATTGGTTTAATAACCTACATAATATAATAATCTGCCATATTGGTGGTGCATGATGTAGGCTATGTGACTTTCACTCTTTATACTAAATGAACATATAGACACCAAATGCAACTTATACAATGACTTCCTACGTAAGTGTTCAAGTAAGAACATCAATTGAATAAATAAATTAAGATCAATGGATTTAAAGGAATACAAATGTGCACCATGAAATAGTGGGCCTATACTGTAAATATAGAATTTCTATTGTTGTTTAATACATCAATTTGACTGATTTTCACAAACTGGTCTGTAACATCTGTGAAATTTTAGCAAGATGCTTTGATTTTGCCTCTGTCAATTGACTGATGTTTTATATGAACTGTAGTTCAGTAACTAATTTCAAATTGCTTTGCTGGTTTTGTTTAGTATAGTTTTGGGCAAAATTAAATAGACACAATGTCAAAAAACAATATGATATTGGAAGACGAGGACTGCATTCACTGATCATATTAATAATAACATACTGTAATACTATTAATATGAATATATTTAAGATGGGTCCCAGACATATATAGGGTTGGTAAATGCTTACAAGTCTGACTACCAAACCCATGAGCAAAACCCTGTGTCACCTTTAGGCAGTTTGTCTATTCTAGCCTACTCATAAGTGATTGGTCTGATCAACTGAACACAGCCTGACTGAATTATATTACTTTAATGAAAACCTTTTAGATTGGTGCTTTTTTAAAGGAGTAGTGTGTTAGAGGAGACTGAACTAGGCCCAAGTTCAGAACATATTGTGTGAATATAAATGGTTTTGTGGCAACATCAGGAAATGGAAATAATAGACACTTGGAAAGGGTGTGCGTGTGCGTGTGTGTATGCATGCAAGCGTGTGTGCGCATGTAGGGTGCCCTTTTTTACTTGAGCCCCCCAAAATGTCTGTGCACGGTCCTGGTTATTACCCAGTGTGCTTTGTTGAATAGTCTCAATGTTTATTTGTTTTATTTCATGTGAATACTAGTTTACTAGAGGAGTAAATTAGTATTTGAAGTAATGCAGGAAGTGTGCATTTAGTTTCCATGCTTACTGTGTTTCCACAACAATGTTAGTGAGTAAATCTACTCAAATGGCTACCATCTTGGTGGAGTGTGATGTGTAAGATGAGTAAGCAGAGGTTAAGTTATGATTGTAAAAAACAGTGGCTATCTGTACATCTTTGCCAATCTCAAACCAGTACAGAAGGCATCAGTAAATTGTTGGGGAGGGTCATGCCTCTTTTTCCAATCATTTTGGAGGGTTATAGAAAAATGAATTGCTAGTGAAGGGAGGGTCAGGTCTATTTTGACTAAAGATCCCAAAATTCCTCCGGTAGCCCCTTAAATAAATAAAGAACAGTCCCTTCCCGTAGTTAGCTTGAAACCTGTTGTGTTCTCAAGGCTGTTGTAGGCATTCCCTTACTGAGCGTCAGGGAGGGATTTCCCAACAAAGGTATGTTTTGCTAAAGTAGGGGAAGAACCGTTGACAGAGCTGTCAATCAAGCCAGAGCTGTCAATCAAGCCAGAGCTATACGGTGACGTCTAAGGAGTTTCCAGGGTGAGCACAACCTCTAGACCCAGGAGAACAAGAGAGAAAATACCAACCTAGACACTTCAGGGAAGTAAATTCCAGAGCAGGGAACCGTTTTAACTCTAAGGCGCCTAAATTCACGTTCTTTAGAACCTAGAGGCCTAAATAGTTCTAAATATCGGCAAAGATTGTGCAATCCATCTTTAAATAGGAATGCATTTGCGGAATATTTAACTGTGGTAAATATTTGCATTATTTCAAACCTTAAAACAGCAGGGAGGAAAAATGTGTCCTGCGAGCTGGTGCAAACCCCTGTTAAGTGGGAAGAAAATGGAAAGCTTGTCCTCTCTCTATTATGGCGTCTTCAACAAGTGAAGGCATGTCATTTTCAAGTGATATTTTTCACAGTTTGTTCCAATAAACATGCTTTGAAAACTTGCCTAATGTCACAGAAAATGTGCAATTTGTATTAACAGGCGACGCATGGTATGGTAGTTTTCACTTGCTTTTTACATGGTGTGCCGGGATTCAGGAAACATGCGCTCAGAACATGGGTATTTATGCCAATAAACACACATTCAGAATGTCCATAGTTTTTGCCATCCAACAGATGTTCTAAACTGTACCCTAGACTCAATATTTCTGGTTCAGGCCTGCTCAATGTATTCTCCATGTGTCTCCATTAATTTCAGTAGCTTTATGAGGAGTCAAATCCCATTGCATATTGTATGTAACTCAAATTCATTTTTTTATCAGTATTTCTTTACTGGGGTAAATTTGGTTTTATATTCAGATTAAATAAGTTTTACATACATTCACACTTTCAACAGAAATAGACTGATTTAAATTGTTCAATTTGATCATGCCCAGAGACAGTAGTTACCACACAATTCTGTACCCGACATGTTCAGGTACAGTAATCACTATCTAGGGAAACAAGGTGGCCTAGTTGGTTAGGGCATCTAATTGGGGTCCATTAGGACCCTGGTTTCAAACCCCCTGACTGCCAAGGTGAAGCCTCTGTCATTCTGTCTTTGAGTAAGACAATTAACCCTAATTGCTCCCAGGTTGTTTCTTTGAATTAGAATAATTTCTTATTAAACTTTTCAAATTGTTTAAATACTTGGGAAGGTTAATATATTGATATTTTTGTCCGAGTATTGTATAATACCTATACTAGACACAGCAAAAAGTAGTTTAATTAGGTACTTACAATAAAGAGTGACACAGTTACGTAACGTAATTACTGTTTTGGAAAAGTAACTAAGTAAAGTAGCAAGTTACTTTTAATGTAGCTATCCCCAACACTGGTCTTCCACTACAGTCCGAAGAGCATAGAGGAGATACCAGGAGCTGGGCCGTTGCACATGGAGACCTGGACAAGGCTGTAGAAGAGCATCATCCCAGCAGCAGGACCGGTGTCTGCTTCTTTGTGTGAGGAGGAACAGGAGGAGCACTGCCAGAGCCCTACAAAATGAACTCCAGTGGGCTACTGGTGTGCATGTTTCTGACCATACTGTCAGAAAGACTCCATGAGGGTGGCATGAGGGCCCGAGATCCTCTGGTGTGACCTGTGCTCACAGCCCAGCACCGTGCAGCTTGATTGGCTTTCACAAGAGAACACCAGAATTAGCAGGTCTGTCATTGGCTCCCCGTTCTCTTCACAGATGTGAGCAGGTTCACACTGAGCACGTGACAGATGTGAAAGAGTCTGGAGAGACACCGTGGTGAACGCTATACTGCCTGCAACATTATCCAACATGACCGGTTTGGTGGTGGGTCAGTAATGGTCTGGGGAGCCATATCCTTGGAGGGTCGCACAGACCTCCACATGCTAGCCAAGCCAACATTACCCTGACTGCTGTTAGGTACCGGAATTAAATCCTTAGAACTATTTTCAGAATTTACATTGGTGCAGTGGGCCCTGGGTTTCTCCTGGTCCAGGACAATGCCTGGCCCCATTTAGCCAGAGTGTGTAGGCAGTTCCTGGATGACGAAGGCATTGAAATCCTCAACCTCACATTCCCCAGACCTAAATCCAATTGAGAGCATCTTGGAAATTACTTATCGATGCATCCGACGCCGCCACAGACTGTCCAGAAGCTCAATGATGCCCTGATCCAGGTCTGGGAGGAGACGTGGGGGCCATATACACTACTGAGTCACATTATGAGTTGCCATGATGAAATTTATGCATGTTGGAACAGTTTGTGATTTTAAATAATTTTTCTTGGATATTCAGTGTTTGAATCCAGCATTGACCTTTGTTACGTCATTTTGTCCTCAACAATTTACACTATGTAAAGATTTTGATCTTTAATATGTTTTGGTAATTGAGACCCGATGTGTGATTTGAGTTTTGTCTTAATTATTTTGAGCATTGTGTTATAATAAACGTGTGGAAGTAATCACACATTCTAAGTAAAAATACATGTTTCAGAAGAATGTAAGCATTTCAGATGTTACACCGTTCTGGAAACCGCACAGAAAAAACAGGATAAATAACAAACGCATAAAGCAATACAATCTGTCTGTTTGTTGCAAATTAATGTTTGTCAGTTACAGTGTGCAGGGGGTATGGTCTTTTTATTTATTATTTTACAGAGCCGTGTGTGTGTGTGTGTGTGTGTGTGTGTGTGTGTGTTCCAGAGTGCTCCTGCAGACCCACTCAATGAATGGAGGTGGTGTAGCCTGACTGAGGAGGTCACACCCTTACCCTCCCATCGTGCTCCCCCCCAGAGTCCCCCTCCCATGGTGCCATTGCCGAACACGCACCCTCCTTCCAGTCCTGGGATGGAACAGACACTCCTCCACGTCCCAGACCAGAACAAGTTCACCCCTAAAGGCCCTCCACTTAAGTCTGCCCCTGGCCCAGGTGGGCTTGGAGAGGGGACGAGTGCTGTTGGATCACCAATTCTAGATGCCCGGGTTCCCACTGGCTGCGGAAGGGGAGGTCCATGGAGGGAACAGGAGGATAGACGGGGAGAAGTACGGCGAACCGTGGAAGGCGCAAAACCGGGGATTACAGCCAAGCGACAAGGGGCGGACGTGGGGAGTCATCCCTCCTGTTCTCATCCCTCTGTCATCCAGACAAGTAGCGGAGTTCCACCAGGCGCCAGAGATGGAGGATCGTCATTACCGCCGGGAGAGAGTGGAAGAGAGGACGAGAATGAAAAAGAGATGAAACGACTGCGTCTCCCTGCGCTCCGGGGGGAAGCCTTGTCTGACAGATCCACTGCGGCTCACATGGAGGCGAGTGGGAAGAGGGAGGAGGGGGTGTCTGGGAACGGCAGAGCTGATTGGGATGCAGGAGGAGGAGGAGGAGGGGGTACACTGCAGCGCTGTCCCATGTGTCTGCTTCACTTTCCAGCTGGGTAAGTTAGTTAGGACTAACTCTCCTTCTCTGTATTCAACACATTCACCTGCTATCTCAAAATATCTATCTATCCGTTTCGCTCTCTCTGTTTCAATTTCAGTTCAAAGGGAAACATTTGTTTATGTTGCCCAAGCAAGTGGAAAATAAGTATAAAAACAACATGTCCATTAAATAAGAAAACAAAGAACAATAATTAGACAATAAATAAAAATAACAAGTTTAACATTTTTGTCAGACATTGCACACGTTTAAAAGATTTCAGTGTTAAATGTACAGTCGGAGAATCTTAAAAATAGTTACAACAGAGAATATCTGAGACGGTGGAATAAACTAATATCTTTATGTTCCCAATGTCTGCTACCCTGGATGTCTTTTCCTCATGGCAACGGGTCACACATCGTGGTGCTGTGGTTGCGTATAATCGTGGTGCTGTGGTTGCGTATAATCGTGGTGCTGTGGTTGCGTATAATCGTGGTGCTGTGGTTGCGTATATTCGTG
>JACXGM010005733.1:0-12802 GCA_016801145.1 Umbra pygmaea
AGGAGGCCTCGGGGAAGACCCAGGACTAGGTGGCGGGATTATATCTCCAACCTGGCCTGGGAACGCCTCGGGATCCCCCAGTCGGAGCTGGTTAATGTGGCTCGGGAAAAGGACGTTTGGGGTCCCCTGCTGGAGCTGCTGCCCCCGCGACCCGATACTGGATAAGCGGACGAAAATGGATGGATGGATGGATGGAAAAACTAAGCATCAAAAAATTAGGGTAACATCGGCTTGGAACTGAACAGTGAGTCTCTGGAGGCCCTCAAAATAGGAAATAAGACTTCCACCTGTTAAACATCCTGGTGGAGCTCTGAAAACAATACTTCTATTTCTCTAGCTGCAGGAAAAACTTAACATTACTTAGCAATTTAGAATATTTTTGTTTTTAGTTTAGTTTAACCATTATTTTACCAGGCAAGTTGACTGAGAACACTTTCTCATTTGCAGCAACGGCCTGGGGAAGGGAGGGAGAGGAGGGGGAGAGGGGAATGAATGAGCCAATTGAGAGATAGGGATGATTAGGCTGCCATGATGGTCAGACTGGAAATTTGTCCAGGACACCGGGTTTAACACCCCTACTCTTACGAATAGTGCCATGTGATATTTAGTGACCACAGAGAGTCAGGACACACCGTTTTAACGTCTCATCTGAAAGACGGCACCCTACGCAGGGCAGATGTCCCCATTGGGAATGATCTTTAGACCAGAGAGAAGAGTGCCCCCTACTGGCCCTACAACACCACTTCCAGCAGCACTGGTCTCCCATCCAGGGACTAACCAGGCCTGACCCTGCTTAGCTTTATAAGCAAACCAACAGTGCAATACAGCAGCCGGTTGCACCAGCTGTGCATAAGTTCTCTTAAGTTAAGTTGCAAAGTCCAAGACTAAACGATACGTTGAATTTAGTTAGTTTCATACTAAAGCTGTGGTGATGTTTGGTTGCACCACGGAGACTTAAGGTTCAACGTAGCTACACTGGCGTAAAGTCCACACTAATCAAAATATTGTCGCAGAAAATGACGTTTTTACTTTCTGTGGCCAATCAAAGGAAAGTAGCCTTGATACAGCGTTTATGGTGTAGTTAAATTACAGAATTAAATCGGTCGGGGTGATAATCTGAGAAGTTTGTTGTTTACCGTTTGCAAAATATGACTTTATTTCATTAACAAGAAACAAACTGTTGATAATGCTTGATATTCGTTATGTTAGTAACTGTATAACATCTTCGGAGCGCACACTTTCTCATTGTATTGAAATTCATGAGCACACAGAACGCTGCTGACAGGTTGAGACGATGTGTTCTTTCTTGCTGGTATTGCGCAATAATACCCCCGCACAGTCAAAGTCAAAGTCAAAGTCAAAGTGGTTTATTTATCATATGCATTGACCAACATACATCATCCTATGCAGAGAAATTCTTATTGACATGGCTCGGCGGTTCTATGCAGTGGGCTTAAAAAAGACGCCGTCTGCAGCACCCGAACATAATGACAATTGTTGACGATAACAGCCTGGCTTTTTCAGAACGGCAATATGCTATGTTAGCGTTTGTTTCTGACTATGTACATACATTATCTTATAAAGTTGACTTAAATCAGCACTTAACTTCAATAATAGTGGCAAAAATATGATGTGATCAAGTAGATAGAAATGAATAAAACATGGTTGGCTCGTCAGCTAATTTACACCCACAGGCGCCTTTGCTTATGGAGATTCTCACTTCCGAAAACGTTTGAGCACATTTTCGATTCGTCATACATTTTCGTAAAAATGCCAATATTTGAAATCTACACAGTTGATTTCTCGCATCCATTCGACGCGCCACAACAACCATTGTTTTAAGTTGGACTTTACACCTAGTAAGGGCTAGGTGTAATATATAAGTTGTAACTTATGCCTACGTTGGTGCAACCCTTAAAATTTTAGTAGTGCGTAAACTCCATCCTAAATTGTAATTACGTTCAAACTAGGCTATGTTTAAACTTACGCACAGCTGGTGCAACCGGCTCCAGGGCTCTATGCTGAGAGAGGCTGGGAAGACTTCCAATGAAGGAGAATTCTGTGTCGAGCCAATAGTGTAGTAAAAGCAACAGTGTCTGCATGTTTTGGGTTGAATGTGCACAAGTCTTCCGGAACACCAAAAACAGTCATCAGAGAACAGGTGAATTTTAAGCACTTTGTAAAAGATCTGGAAGACAGAGTCCCAGTTGTCCCCTCAGCTTAGGGCATAGAAAAAACATATGCTAAAGGTGAAACGGGGAAGCATGACATTTGTCACAATCATAAATCACAGTAAGGTAATTTTCAAACTGTCTGGACTTGGAGATGTGAACTCTGTGATCCACCTTAAACTGTGTAATTTTCCTGTTTTCTGTCTGGGCAAAAGTTCATAGAGCATCCCAGGCCTGGTTCAGAGGAAATTGGGAAAGCCAGAAAATTGGAAGGGAACCAAATGTCTTATCTGCCGGTAACGGAAGAAGTGAGATGAACGCAATGAGTGTTTAGAGGCCAGATCGGGAAAGCTAGAGAAAATACTGTTGTCATAAAGGTCATGGAAGGTGTTAATACATTTACTTGCCCAGAGAGGGAAGGCATTGTCAGAAAGGGATGGGGGGGATATCTGTTTTTCTGTCAATAGTGGATTCAGAGGAGAATTTAAAATGGTGCCTGACCTGGTACCAGATCTTTAGTGTGGATTGTACTACATGATTACAGGTGTAGCAAGAGGAAGAAATTGGGAGAGTAGAAAAAAGCAAAGCCTTTGAAGATGTAGATGTGCATGATAGTATCAACATGTGGCACCAAGGAGTACTTGGAGAATGCAACCAGAATGGGAGCTACTGAAATTTGGCCACCCAATAGTAATAATGAAAGTTGTGAAGTACAAGCCCTCCACTGAATTTTACTCTGGTTAACTTTCCTCCCAAAATGAATGAAGTGAAAGCCTGTTTAATTGACTTAATAAAGATTTGGGCAGGAACATTGAGATAAAGGAATTTGGGAAAGCCTTTTTTTTTAACAACATTAATCTTTCCTTTTTTGTTAGCCATCAAAAATATTGAGAATTTCTCCAGAGAAAGGACAAGCATTTTGGCATCATTAGCCATCTAAGACCAATATAGGCAAAAAAACAGACAGAGAGGATACAAAAAACAAAGACAACAGACATAAAGAAACACATACACAGACACCCCAGCCTGAAACATCCTTTCAACATTGAATGGAGAAAGCAGGCAAACAGAATAGCTCCAGTGCACCTGAACAGATGTCTCTCTACCATAACATGGTAGATGTTCTGTAACAATAGCAGTGAATATACAAACCTGCATTTTAATAACACAAGAACAATATATAGAACACTTTTTGCACACCACTTACTGGTTGGGCAGGTGCGTAGGATAAGATCAATCGTGACGGATCTTGAAGTTAGGAAAGAAGTCCCGCACACTGCCAATTTACACAAGCAATAATTTATTAGTTAAAAACAACATTTCGGTCTCAGACCTTTATCAGTTAAATAATAACACAAGAACAAACAATAATGGTACAAACACAATTTAAGCATAGTTAAAAAAGAAGCTGGAAAAAAATAATAGTAGTAATAATAATATAATAACCAAAAATGACTATATGTACAACAATGTTTTTAATAAACATTCTTATAGGATAGCAGACAAGCAGGGCAAAAATAATAACTTCAATAACATCAAACAATGTAAGTCAAATAATATTGAGTTATATAAATTACTTAAGTAGACTGAATAGTTTAGTGCAGGGGTCTCCAACCCTGGCCCTGGAGAGCAAATCTCCTGTAGGTTTTCAATCCAACAACATATAATGTAGCCTCATTTAGCCTGTCAACTAGCTAATTATTAAAATCAGGTGTGCTTAATTAAGTTTGGAGTAAAACCAATAAAAAGAGTAGCTCTCCAGAACCAGGGTTGGAGATGCCTGATTAAAACTGCCATTAATACAGAAAGGATGTGTATTACAAAAGGCACTCTCCCAAAATAAACAAATAAGGAAATGCATGACCGAAATAACAACTCCAATCCTGCAAAAAGGGAGGATCAGTGTGACAATTCCTCTAGCAGCAGGATATATTATTGTCAGAATAAAATAAAAATATTTCCAATAAAAAAATACATGGTCAAGTAACTGCTCAGTATTGTATGAAAACTTTGTCACTCAGCCTACCAGTACATATATCTAAGTACGTTGGGCTGAGCATAACCTTAGCCAATCACCAGCATGATGTCCCAGAAGATCAGTAGGCTACAAAAAAAGGAAAAAAATAGAGCCTGGTTTGGATACTTAGGGTCAGCCAACCTAGTGACCTAGCTAGCTTTGTCAGCAAAAATAATAAAGAGCAAAATAACATCACCCTTACGCGTTTCCAAAGTGTTGGGGAAACCATCGATGGACGTCATCTTGGGGGTCGACTGTGTCTTCTTCCTGATAAGTTCAACATGGAGGCATGCAGGGAAGCAAAGAGAAAATGTCACCCATTTCTTATGGAGTAGACGTTTTAGTTTGAGGAATTTAGCCCTCTTCAGTGCTTAATTTGTAAATACAAAGGTCCCGGGAACACATAGGCCCGCGAGAGGGAGAAGGATCCGGCAAGTTCAGAAGTTCAAGCTCATTTTTGGCCTACATCTTAAAAATGTTCCCATTTATTTATACGTAAATTCTGCCCTACATTCCTTTTCAAGAAAATGCTCTGTGACCCTGTCGTACCAACTGTGTCTTCCAATGACTTGACCAGTGTCCTCTCAATGGTTAGCAGAGCTAGGCTGCTTAAATGGCCTTGGGCCATTGTGTTACGGCTGTAGGTCTTGAGCCGCTTTAAACAGTAGCAGCTCCTTTCTACTGCAGATGTAGCTCCAATTGTTGCCACTAATGAGAGCAGTTTGTAAAGCTGAGGCATTGCACTGTCCAACTCCATGAAGTATTGTGTGTAAAGAAACAATATGAGCATGTGATAATAAAACATGTTAAATTATAATTTTTTGCTAAAAACAGTAACAAATATGTTGTACACACAATTTGATTGAATAAATTGTCAGTATCTCATGTGAAAACACGATTAGATTTGAAAAACACTCACTAGAGTCTTTTATCCAACAAAATACAAATTTTAGCAAAACATGAACATGGACACTACCTATGTAATGAATTAACAATGATTATTGCAATGAACCATGAGCGCTATTATTTTGAAACGGAAAATCCATGTTCATGTTGCCAGGTGAACATTCTTGCCTTCCTATATAGCTTGGGCCAGCGCTGCCTGCATTACATGTCCTCGAGAATAGGCATGTTCCTCCATCTTCAACAGACTTTGAAATCTGCTGGCAGTCGTGAGTAATCTCCCCCTGGCATTTGTCACGGTGCCACTAGTGTAAAAGCGCCAAAGGCAGAGCTTGAATTTCCAGGTATGTCCCTCTTTGGCTAATGTATTTTAAAGATGGAGGCGTATCATGGCTGCTGCAGTTCGAGCGGCACCATCTTATGTATTTGAAGGGAATATTTTACGCTTACGAAAATACTTTGATTAGTTGGTGGAAGTAATGAATGAGCACATTTTTGAAAGAACAAATGGGTTTTTGCTAAGAATCAACAACAAAAAATACACAATGTAGCTTTAAGGGAAGATGCTGGTATAAGATGGATGACCTGAAGAAATATGATGATTTTAACAGAGTAGTACATTGAGTCAGTCTGAGATGAGGGTCTGTGTTTGGAGGAGCAGATTCTGTTGGTCTTTCCGGAATGAAACATGGGAAGAGGATACATTTCAATACAAAAACATTACATAGAGATGTCAATTTGTTCCACTTTGAATTTGTTACTGGCCTGAGGCCTATACTATGAAGTAGGGGTGGAACGGTACACAGAAGTCACGGTTCCGTTCATACCTCGGTTCAGACATCAGGGTTCGGTACGAGTTCGGTACAATGGAGGCAAAAGCTAAACAATAATGCAGAACGCAATTTGTTTTATTGTGCATGTCTCAAGCTGTACCATCTAGTGTCATATATTTTCTCCCCTGAGTTAGCACATCTGGGTGATTGCATCTGATATCCGATAGGATGTTAGATGTATTTCCACTCACATACCCAACTGCTGCTGAACAACACTGACACACAGTCCTCATCTTATCCACCACTCTATCGCCTGTACTACTGTAACCGATATAAACAATCTATGACTGTAACTGACTGGGAAACCGAAGTTTTCCCAAACTTGCGATCTCAGAGGTCGGCGGGTCCTCTAACTCTTGTGGTTCGCCACCAATACTCGTCCTTAGTGCTGACTCACTCACCGGACCATCGGTCTGAAAAAAAACTGCATACATAGGTGGAGCTCGGCTACTTAGCTTCAGAGCTAAGGCGGGGCTACAAATAAGGTGTCCATAAACAACTTGCGTATCTAGCGGTAGTTCCGCATTACATTACATTAATTTGCATGTGAGTTTAATTTATTTTTATACCGTGTATTCTCCGTTTAAATTAATGCACCGAACCGTGACGCGCATACCGGTTTGGTTCAATACGAATACATGTACCGTTCCACCCCTACTATGAAGCAAGATTATGGGTTAGCAAGCTAACTTCAGGTTTAAACCTCTGTATTCAGTATAGCAAAATTGGTTCACCTGTTACCGGTTACATCGCCATGGCAAACCTAATTTGCTCCGGAGCAGGTTATAGTCAAGAAAAGAGATTATCCCAAATAAATGCACCGCCTAATGGCTCATCAATTCTCGATTGAAAATGGCGTCACCATTCCGTGCGTTGCCATTGGCTTTCTCTGAGTATCTATATTGTTTCTCAGTGGAGGGACTGACGTAACTTTGTCAGCTTTTTGAGCCGTATGTTACCAATGCGGCACATCGAAGTCGTGCACTTATAGTTCTACAGACTGTATGCAAAGCATTGCGTTTTTTGCTACAGGTAGATTCATGGATGCTGTCGTTGATGCAAATCAATGTATCCCCTATCACTGTAGAGTCAGTACATATATTTTACTATTTACTTCCACAGTACTAATACATTTCTTGAACAATCCAGTATTTTAACATGGATTATTTGACACATCCTGTATATTTTCTTATTTGCTCCCAAAACCATGTAACACTGAAAAGAAATGGTCATATACACCAACAGCATTCATCTAAGCAACACATTGATGTAGTTGTGCTTTAATGACGGGGCAGTGACATCGATGAGCCTTGTAACTGACACATTTATGCAGTTTATGTAAATGTGTCAGACGTGCTCCTTGCTAGATTGGGAAAACCTGGGTTGATTTAACAAATGTTAACCGCAGTCGTGACATCTCTTATCCAGATTGCATTTGTTAGGTTTGGTGAAGCCAGCTAACGAAAAGCAATCCTGGGCATGTTGAACTTGCTTTGTAGTACGCTATAGGCCTCTGGTTGTAAACATTGTTTTTTGTATTTGTTGTGTGATGTATAACATTTGCTGAATCTCAATTAAACAGTCAGGAATTTCAGAGTGCTTTTGAGCTCATTAAAATAAATAATGGTGGCATTGAGCTGTTTGTTTTGTGCAGGGGGTTGTTGTTGTTTCAGCGGGAGTTTGCTGTGATGAACAGGAACTAACAAAAGAACCAAACAAGTATAGCTGCCTGGCCTGGGTTGAACCAGTCCGTTTCCTGCTCGCTTGGTTGGACCACCCAGATACAAGTCGCTATTGTATCCCTCCGGGAAAAAGTCATTGAACAAGAGCCTTGGTCTTTGCCAGATACATGAAGAGATGCAACAAGTTGCTGAGTTTGACATTTTGATACCTAATTGCTGCCCCAACATTTGCGATTATGCCAGCTGATTTGTGGGGGAGGGTGAGGTGGTGACCAATAAAAGCTCTTTGTTAGCTTTTACTGTGGGACAGTTGAGGACTGACCAATACTGTGTTGTGGAGATGGCTGGGATTTTTTGCTTTACATTGTGCCCCTTGCCTATTAAAGGATTTATAAGCCATAGGATTACATGTAAAATCTGTAAAAATTTAAGTATAGTCCAGAATTCTGGCCACTGGTTGTAAATGTGGCGCAATTGAGCTAAAACCGGTATCGAACAATTGTGCACTATGTCATGTTTTTGTGCTCTATGTCCTCAAAACCACCATACATTCATGTCTAAATGGATACAGCTCATGACAAAGGGACATCATACTCTCACAACAGACTTCACGCACAATAGTAGCTACCAAATTAGGCTTTTCATCCAAAAGCTAGCTAAGTTAGCTAGTGAACGACTATTGTAGCTAGTCACCTGAACTGATAAAAAAATGTGTAAAAAATGTTGTGTATATTACGATGGGTGAGCGGTATATATGGTGACTTGAATTTTAGCAAATGTTACTTCCTTCTGGTCCTGAATACATCGACATACAGGTTAGAATACCAAGTTGTACAGGTGCTGACACCAGTGGCAACTGACTTTACCTATTTATTAGCTATTTTTTATAAAGGAGAAATGCTACAATACTATTGCTGTGAACCACCTGGATGCAAGTGCAACAGAAACTACTTAATTAAACTATGATTTTAACATCTATTTCATGGGTATAAAACAATGACATCTATCAAAACGTTATGATTCTGAACACTATCCCAAGTCCCTATAAATGGTCCCAATCTAGTTGATCTTCAAGAGAGTTTAATACCACACTGACATTAGCTGTATGACCTCACCAGACTTTGAATTTCATGGCTATTTGAGGTATGACAATGATTCTACTCTTATTTAATAGCATTTTACAACTTCAGGCCAATATGGGCGGTTTAAAATATAATTTTGTTATTTGCTAGTCATATACTTCATCTTTAAACGGTCTTATGGCCGTGGAAACAACAGCTGACCATAATTTACATGTGGACATGTTCTGGGTTGTTCAGAACCTTCTGGATGAGAATGCAGCCTGCGAGGAGCTTTTAGAGTAGCCTACATAGTATTTATGGAGGGAATGTTGAGGGTTTGGTACTGATTTAAACTATCGTAGAATGGTAGGAAATGTGTAAGGACACTAAATCAGAACTGTAGTGTTTGAAGCACAGGGAACACTTTGCTTGTGGTACAGTTTCTGTTACAAATGATAAATATTGTTTGATTCGACCCATTCTGACCCAGTGTTTCCATTTGTGCATGAGGATTAGTTGGTCTCTTGTGTGATATTGATCAGTTGCCGGTATGTGTTGTCTACCAGACGTGAATTACCACATAAACAGAAGACTGTGAGGCGCTCTAACAGCCACTTTATGTGACCTCTGGCCAAACAGGAACATTGGTCTGTTTATGTCTCAGTGCTCTTAGCTCAGATGTCCTGTAGACTATTTGTTTTCGTCCCTTTCAGGGTTCTCTGACTGGTTACAAACAAAAGATTGGTGCCACATTACTTATAACTACTTGTCTTTCAGCAGCTTAGCATAATGGAAGGACGAGCATGAGAAACATAGATTTCTGAATGCAGTGAGATTACTAGCTTTACTCAAATCGATCCAGTTGATTATTTTTCTACCTGTAAATTGTGACGTTTCATCTCTTAAGTTCTACAGCAGCATGTGCTACTTAAAGACCTGGGCTTTTGCAGCTGTCTCCGCTGTTCTCAATCCCAGCTCAGTCTCTGTGTTCATACAAGCCCCCTGCCATGTCGCCATGCTCTCCCGGCCCATGGCAACAATGTAAGCAGGGTTTCTGCGTGTACGGATGTCAGTTTCACTTGTGTCCGATAGAACATGTGTATGCTAGGAAACGTGTCGTCCTGTGCCTGCTCGCGTGCATTAGCCCAAATGCCACTCAGAGGCCAGGGGAGCGGGGTGGGAAATGGAGTCAGGCCCAATCCTGTTAATGTGGAACAGCGTTTAATTAGCTCTGCTGAACGCCGTGTATAGGATGTTGACAGAGAACCATCTCACTGGATGCCACTGGAAAAGGGCAGGAAAAGCAAACGTGTACGTTTTTTTTGTTTGTTTTTCTTTTGCTCAGTTGCAGGAAGTGCAGACTAGTGACGCAGTAAATGGGGACCTGAAATTGGTTTATTTGCCATGTAACATCCCCAGGTCTGATGTTTGATTACTGGGGACTGGCAGAGCGGAAATGGGCCAGGTTTTGAAGGCTGTTAGGTGGCCAACTTGTGCGGTGAATGACATAGTCCTGCCAAACTGTGGTGGGCGGTTGGAGTGTTTTTTTAATTTGAAATCCATAACAAAGCACCATTATGTAGAGAAACATTTTCTGATGTCTGACTGTTATAGACATCTTACTGGATGTTAAATAGGAGGGACACTATCCTAATCGTCTATAATGGAAGACGTGTTTTGATTTCGGGCATGTAGCCCATGTCCTGGCTGAGGTAACAACAGGCGCCGTTTTCTCTCCATGGTCAGTATTATGTGACTCACAGGCAAAGGACACTGGGCTACAGATCCAGCATCACAATCCAATTTGCCACAACTTGAACAACGGGCCATGAATTCACATTGAACACTGCCCCTCCCCCTAACTGATTTACCACGGATAGTAAGAAGGCATTTAAATGTGGTGTGACTGGCTATTGTAAAACCGTCTTTCGTCCTTCACATAGTCCCCTGTCTCCCACCAATGGTGCCCATCATTACACAGCTTTACAGTGCGTCATTACAGTAGGAAGAGAGAAAAAACGTGATGTGAGGAGCGGTAGGTAAGGGACGGAGTGATTTCTGTCTCTTATATGAGACTGGTAAGCTTCAGGCACACAGACAGGCAGGCCGGCCTCTATGGCTCCTTGGCAACCAGGGGAAGAGGGATGAAGTCTGTAATGTGACAAAACAGATTGATTCTGGTCATAATCCTCCAAATCGGTTCTAGAGCGCTGTAAAGATGTTCACTGAACCTCTTGCACTGGGTGTGTTTCTGCTCCAGGGTGATTCTGTTTGAATATTGGACAAAGAAAGGCCATGCTTTTAGGGCTATTTATAAAATTGAAGCCAAAGAATAGTCTTTTGGAGGACGTATTGTTGCCTATTGCCTAGGGATATTTTTCCAGTTGAACTGAGGACAGCATACTGCAGTGAAAGGACCAACTCAAGTCACCTAAACACTGTTTCTGACATGACAGTCTCTAAAAACACCTTCTCAATGCCTTCTGTAGTTCCCAACTCTGCCACTTTGTTTCCAAATTTTACCCCAGTGACATTTTTCACGTCACTGGAGTAATTTTTGAAACTATAGCTAGATTCGGGAGAGGCGTTTGATTTGAATTTCTGATCTTTATTGTCCCGCTCCTGAATCGTCTTGATTGGGAAATAAAACTTTGGTAGTGAAGTTGAGTATACCGTACTACGTATTGCATTCTGTTAAATACGTAGCGAAATAACAAGCTTTGCAGAGGGATTTCGTTTTTTACAATGGCTAGTGCAAGTGACAAAATTTCTGTAGAGCTGGGCCATTTCAAATTTGATCAAGTGTTATTGAATGTTAATATCCAACCATACATGTTTGAACCTGAATACACTGATGAAAAAATAGGGCAAAGGCAGGAAATTTATCGTTTGGCTGTTTGGATGTGGCCACCGGTCAAGCCCAGTAATCACAGAGACAGAAAGTGTTTTGTTGTAAAGAGTGGGACAGGGCTACATTTTTGCTCTGTGACTGGCTATGTGCATTGTCTGGGGCTTTGATGCGGTCAGTAGACCTGGCAGTAGTGGATTAGCTTCCCATCATGTCACGTGTTTATGTATATATTTGGGTGAACGCCACATAAAATTTAAAATAACAGCTCACAGTATACTGGTCAATCTGTACTATTTAGAGCTAGTCAAAGTCAAAGTCAAGTCAAAGTTGTTTATTTGTCATATGCATCGGATAACATCACATCATCCTGTGCAGAGAAATTCTTTTTGACAAGGCTCGACACATCTACACAGAGGCTTAAAAAGGTTATATACAATATAAATCATTTTTAAAACGATGATAATAATAATAATAACAAAATACACTATGTACTGAGCAGTGGTCCGGAGGGGTGTACGACAGCAGAAGTAATAAATATTATAAAAATATGGCATGGAAAATTACTTTTTAAAGGTGCATTGAATTCTGCTACATCAGATGTAGAGTGGATAAAGTGACCAGAGAATGTCAGGGCTCAAGAAATGATTTGTGATTGTGATCAATGTTCCATGTTGAGCAGCCGAATGGCCTGCGGAAAGAAACTGTTTTTTAATCTGGTAGTCCGTGCCTTGATGCTCCGATAACGTCTACCAGATGGCAGCAGTGAGAAAAGGACACGGCCTGGATGGCTGTGGTCTCTTAGGATGTTCTGTGTTTTTCTCAGGCATCGCTTGTGGTAGATGCCTTGCACGGAGGGGAGACAGCAGCTTATGATGCACTCCGCTGACTTCACCACCCTCTGAAGGGCCTTACGATCAGCAGCGGAGCAGCTGCCGTACCATGCTGTATTGCAACCTGAAAGGATGCTTTCAATGGTGCTCCTGTAGAAGTTTATTAAAATCCTGGCAGACATGCCAAACTTCTTGAGTCTCCTCAGGAAGTGTAGGCGCTTTTGGGCAGTTTTTGTTGCCGATCTTGTCTGACGGGACCATGTGAGGTCGTCACTGATGAACAAACAGAGGAACTTGAACTCTGAAACTCTCTCGACTTCAGCTCCATCGATGTGGATGGGGGCATGAACCTCCCTCTGCCGTTTCCTAAAGTCCACTATTATCTCCTTAGTCTTGCTGATGTTGAGAGAGAGGTTGTTGCTCTGGCACCAGGTAGCCAAGGCATTTACCTCCT